>JANHZT010000221.1:43312-53703 GCA_032468215.1 Stegonotus admiraltiensis
CTCTGTTTCCCCTCTTCACCCGAGGGGAAAACTTTTGAACCGTCTGACAGCTGATTTTCACTGTCAGCGGTTCCTACGAAGCCACGGGGCTAGCGCTCCAAAAAGGAGCGACTTGGCAGCGAAGCGGTGCCACCGGAAGTTGAAACATTTGGATATTTTTAATGTCATTAAAGTGCATTTGTTTTAGTGGTAGGATAAAATCCTCTTTATGCTCATTAAGAAAACTGCAGCTTATTTTGTACATTTATATATTGCCATTTATATATTGCCATATTGACTTTTGTAGCATGTCATTTTTCTGGAATGAATGGAGGACACAATCTCTTTTGTAGACACTTGGGTGATCTCTGTCACAAACAGTATGCTAATGGTGAGTTTGATAGCAACTTGGAGTCATCTAAGTATGGCTTCGGTCTGTAAAATCAATAAAGCTATTTGATATGGGCTTTGAGTAAATGCTTAAAAGATTGCATGTTACTGAAGGTACGAATAGACATCTTTGCGAGGGGTTACGTCTGTTTCAGCAAGGACAGAAAAATGTGGTTTTTAATTGTTTTCAAACTTTATATTGAAATTTAACTAGAATGTCAATTTAATATCAACAGATGTTAATTACTGCACCACAAAATTTCAACAGTAAATAATGACATTAAACTTAGGAAAGATAATGGAGTTGCACTTGATCATCTTGTGGTACAAACCCTTTCAGTTGGGAATCTATTTATTTATTTTCATTCACTCTTCTAATACTTTTTAGTTACCTTTTAATACTGAAAATAATCTAGGAAAATTTCATCTCTTGAAGCCATAACAAATTTCTGTGTCCATGATGGTAAAAACCATGAATAAATAAAAAGGGAAGGAACAACAGAAGCCGAAATATGACACTATCTTTAAACTACACTGACAATTTACATTAATGAATTTTTGTTCATATCTCATTTGTGCCCATTTCTATGCTCTATATTTTAAAAGACATTTTGGGGGGCAACGTCATTAAGCTTCTAAACAAGATATCCTTATAGCAGAATTAAAATGTACCAAACAGAGCAAAATGTTGTGTTGTTTAAAATAATCCGAATAAAGCAATGAAACTTTTTTTATTCATATGGACTCACACATCAAGAAATTTAAAACGAATCACACCTTGGTTTCATTCAGTAACTGTATATTCCTTAAACATTATTATATTGTGAGATGATAGGTAGGTAGGTACGTAGGTGGATGGATGGATGGATGGATGGGTGGGTGGACGGGACGGGACGGGACAGATATCCAATTTGGCTGGGGAATTCTGAGAGATGACATACACCCATCTGCAAGTGGGGAGGTTGGGAACACTGTTGTTGGAGATGTAGATGTAGATACATCTTCCTCAATCTCAAGTCATCTACCAGAGGCTTGGAAGTTTGAAGATTCTCTGCAGTATCTTAACTCTTCCTGGCACTGCATTCTCCAGAATAAAAAGCTCTGATGCTGTCCCTGGAATCTGATGGAGTCACTCTACCAGCTAGGCGGGAGTCACAGCTAAGGTTTTGCCCAGAACCCTCAAACTCCCAGTCCTCTGGTAGAGGACCCTGGATTGAGGAAGACACATATCATCCATTGGGATGAGAACAGATTTTATACACACAAACACACACGTTTATTTTGCAGTGACAAATCAACAGAGGTGTAAGATGTCTTTAAGAGAGCTAATCTGCTGTTGTTTATCCTCTTACTGAAAAATCCCCCCTATTAGTTAGCACTGAATTTGCATATTTAAAAATCACTTACATGAATCTGCCATTCAGATAAATAAGCCATGTAAATTAACCTAATACTCATTTCATACTATTGTGCTGACAGCATTTTATTGATTATCCAATTAGTTTATGGTGATTTTTCTCGGTTTCTCTTCATAATTTGTGATATGTTAATCATCTCTGCAAAAGCTTCCAAAAGGAAAAGTGTGTCCGTGGTACTGAGTTCAGCAGAATGGAAATTCCAGTGAAACCAAAAATATTTCAAGGCTGGAGAATTACAAACAATCAGCTGTAAATGATAAATACATACATTATTATTATTATTATTAAAAATTGTTGTAAGGATGATCAGGTGATCCTTAATGACCACATAAATAGATTTTATCCTGCAGGTTATTCTTTTAATTTCTTTAGTTACCAGATTGAGAAAGAATAATTCTGCACCAAATGTGCTTTTCCAAAAGGCAACTGGGTTTTCCTTGATTTTTTCCCCCTTTGAAAATGTTTCGCTTCTGAACTGAAGAAGCTTCTTGGATGAGAAGTGAAATGTTTTCAAAGAAAAAAACCCAAAAAAGTTCAGTAGCCCTTTGAAAAAGCACCTTAGGGACAGCCATGACCTGGATGATTGAGAAACTTCATAGACAACAGTTCTGCACTTTCTCTATGAGCAATGGTGCATGTTGATATAAAAGTTGACCTCGTCCACTCTGACGCTCTTCCACAAAGCTCTTAAGATCAAGTTTTGCCAACGGACCTGGAGAACCAAGAGTGGGGTGTAGCCCACCAAATGGTTCATTTGACTGACTGAATTTTGTTGCTGGTGGGATTGGGTGGGTTATTGCTTTTTATTGTTTTTATGTTGGGTTTTTAGCTTTGTAAGCCACCCAGGGTTACTGAGAGTGAGTTGGGCAGCCATACAAATTTTCTTAAATAAATAAAACATACAAGTACACTGTACATATACTGTAGCAGTAATGCATAAGTTTATTGTTATTCTGAATAATTTAGTGACGTATTTTGATTTTTCCTTCATATTAAGAAAAGTCTAGAACAGCGTTGGCGAACCTTTTTGGCACCGAGTGCGGAAACGGGAGCGTGTGTGTGCACACACGGAGGAGCACTGGAAGAGCAATTCCCCAGTGTGCATGTGCGGCAGGAAGCTGAGCTTCTGGTTTACGGTGCGTGCATGTGCACCGGTTACCTGGTCTTCCGGTCTCTGGCATGCATGTGTGCGCAAAGACCAGCTGGCCAGTGTGCATGAGCAGGCTGGAAACCGGAAGCTCAGGTTCCTGGCGTGCACATGCACACCAGGGAGCTGCTCTTACGGTTTCCAGTGCTCCCGGCATGCAAAGATCAGCAGGCCAACCCAAAAGAGCAATCAGCAATGGCTGGCATGCCTGGAGAGATGGCTCTGTGTGCCACTTCCGGCACGCGTGCCATAGGTTCACCATCACAGGTGTAGAAGTTTGCAGCTCATTCTGAGCTAAGCTGCTTCTTTTGTACTCTTGCTTGCTGAATAAAGGAGGAGAGAATCCTCACATAGTTGTAAAATTGTAAAAATTTCATACTTTCGATTCCCATCCCAGAGTCATGTGCTATCCAATCAAGGTCAGGTTTTGCAGTCACATGACCATGGCAGAGCCATGAAGTCATGATCCCAGGTTTAAATAAAAACCTTGTGATTGTTATTTGTTGAGAGTTTTTGCACAGAATCTAGAATTGGGTACTGTGGAAATTGGCCACCCTTGATGTATCACTGCTGTTGTTCCTGACAGCACATAAGAGATTTGGATAGCTTCTTGCTTGGTATGTGTGCTTTTTATGTTATACTTTTAAAGCTGTTTGCTTGAGTTAATAATGAAGCTTAATATCTCTTTATTCACTGGAGTGCTCATTGTCTCTGGGTCCTAAAGAACCAACCACCTGGGCACCTGATCACTGCCCTGACACTTGGCAAAACAATGCATTGTAAGGGAACAATTTTTGAATCCACTTTGTCCCTTTTGACTTGTGGTCAAGAATTATTTTCTTTTATTTTTATGTTGTATTATTTCTTTCTATGGGTTAAGTATTGTATATATTAAATTGTTTTATTGTTTTAATATTCCATTATTAATTTAAGTAAATTAAAATTATCTTGTTTGTTCTCTTGGCTAGCCATAATCTTCTCGGGAGACTTCTCCAATACCAAAAATCAAATGCATCAATATTCTTCTAATATTCTTCTTCAAATCCATCTCAAATACTGATTCCCTCCCCCTCCAAGTGTGTATGGCCTAAAAAGCCATTAATTCAATTTGCCAGAGTTTGTCTCTAGGCATATAAAATTGTCATGACTACACATTAACTTAACAGATTTAACGCCATTCATAAATTTATGAAATGTAGCTCAAGGAATTGATATTTACATGTTAGAGCATGTGCATAAATGATGTGTGTATTGAAGAAAATCATCTTTTTGAAAAATCATCTTTTACTAAATCAATTTCTACTTTAGTGCTTAAGAGTGCGTGTTATGCAATATTAACCACCATGAAACTTGAGGTGAAATTTCACTTTTGTTTGCAAGATAATAACAGATCTCAATAGAATATACTGTAGTCTTTTAGCCTTCACATCTGGTCTTGTATTCTGAATATCAGCACTATCATTTCCTATTATGTAACAAAGAACTACTGAATTAGCAAAAAGCAGAAGCACAGCACTCAGTTAACTTCTACAAATTCTACAAAAAATCCTTTCTAAATGATATTTCCATGTATACATTTAGAGCTCTTTCAACAGAAAGTTGCTTTTAAACATTTGCTCATCTAGTATTGTGAGAATGATTGGCATCAACTTTCAAGATTTAACAGATAAAATCCTTATCAGCCTTTATCTTTTTAAAATTGTACATTCATGCAGTAACAATATTATTTGAAAGGTCTGACTCCCTGCTTGCAGATAAATGGTGAAATAGTTAAAAAAAATCATGGTAGAAGTCTTTTAGAACATCTACTGAGAAATTGGAAATGTGATATTATTCCAGATGTTATAGAATGATGGTTGGAAATACAACAATCTATACTGTAAGGAACTTTTTTTTACAATCAAAGGATGCAGCACAATGACAGAATTTCTGGTATTTGACAATAATATTTTGTACTGTTTATTGTATAATAGTGAATCATTGGTAGTGACTATTGATAAGAATAAAACATAAGGTGGATTTTTTTCTTAGTTTGTACTTTTAGTTTGCTTTTAATTAAAAAAAAACTCTTTAAAATTAAATATTGATTTGTTAATTGTATATGCCTAAAATAAAGAAAAAAAGAAAAACATTTTATAAAATCTAGTATTAAAGATTTATAAATACTAGAGTTAGTACAAACATGAACAAACATATAAACCCAACAAATATAAACAGAATATTCAAATACAGGCTATAATTTGCATATTAAGTATGTGACAGAAGACAATGACAAAATGGACTAAGTCTTTCTTATCAAAACAGTATTAAGAGAATTAGACAACTTTATTTTTTCTTTTAGCAGCTGGGAAGGCTACTTGTAATAAAGAGTTCTATTCATATAGTACATACATATATATATATATATACACATACATACACACACACACACACACACACACACACATATATACTTCACTACAAAATAAGTCAGCAATCTGATGTGACTGTAAACAAAACAAATAAGATTTTAGAAAAGTATTAAATGAATTACAGTCTCAAAATTGTAGGGTGTGATTATTCACTTTATTTTGCTTTTCTGAGCACGGTGAGCATTAAGTTCTAGATATCCTATTTTAATAAGGATTCAGACTTACTGGATAAATTTTAGAAAATAGCAATAGAGATGATCAAGAAATTAGAAATCAATTGGTATAAAAAGAGATTAAAAATAACTGGGAATATTTAGCCGTAAGAGAAGATTGGGTGAGAAAATGATAGCACTCTTCAGATATATGAACAGATGTAATGCAGAAAAAATGAAGACCTATAACCCATCATTCCAGGACACAAAAATTAATGAATTTAAGTGTTAGAAAAACAGATTGCTGACATGAATGTTAAGGGGGGGTGGACTTCTTAATGGTAGCAACATTTCAAAAGGGACCAATTAACCACGATGACACCAGTAACAGTGAGCAGCAGTATCATAGGCAAATATCTAAATGGCTTCTTCTAACTTTATGGTTTTCTTAGATTGCTTCATCTTCTATGGACTACCATTTTCAGCTCAGGCTTTTATAGATATATTCCATATTAATGGATACGAGCTTATGTTCTACTATATAGATTGTGTGTGTGTGTGTGTGTGTGTGTGTGTGTATGTATTTCTCTTTAGCCAGGTTCTTCCTACGTAAACCGAGATTTTTATGCAGCCCTAGTTCAATGAAATCACAATCTATTAGTTTCTAGGCTTTTTTCAGGCAGCCAGCAAGCACCCTGCTGCCCATTGGTAGAACAAAATAAATATACCTAAGTGGGAAATAGAGAATATATTCAGGTTTTTTTTTCCCTCCGTATGATTTTTGGGACTGACAAAATGCAGCTGAGCTGATTTCATTATGAATCTGCCTATCCCAAAGAAGGCTGAGAAGCTCTTATGTGCCTTTTCTCCTTCCAAATTAAGCTGATGAGTCAATACTGTGAGATTCCCTGCCCTGCATATGTCACCAATTCCCAGTATTTAACACCTTCAAATGCAAAATAAAATTTCTTAAGACTTTTGGTAATTTGGGATAATACCAGTGGTGGGTTGCTCCTGGTCCGGTCCGGTTCTATAGAACCAGTAGTAAAACCGGTGGGAGATCGTGCGCAAAGCGTGTGCACGAAAAGAACCGGTGGTAACACCGGTTGGAACCCATCACTGGAGTAAGGTAAATGGTCACAACCCTTTATGGTATGATTCTTCTACGCCATGCTTCCAGGCATCAATTAGACCAGAGCTGTTCAAATCTAGCAACTCTAAGACTTGTGGACTTCAACTGCTAGAATTCCCAGAATGGCTGGCTGGGAAATTCTAGGAGTTGAAGTCCACAACTCTTAAAATTGCCAAGGTTGGACACCCCTGAATTAGACTTTTTTTAAACTTTCCATTCATGTCAGATGATGGAAGAGATCAATTGCAAGATAGTGCAGTGAGGGCAGCCAAAGGATATGAGGGAAGAGGAGAAAAGAGAAAAGAGGACACAGAAGTGAATAATTGATTGGGACATGTGAAAGAAATAGTTCAAGTTTGGTCTTACCAACTTTTGATTCCAATTTCACTCAGTAGGGATATACAGCTCTTATAAGATACAGCTCTGCCCAAGGAAAATAGAAGGAGTCCATTTACAGAGACCTCACATAAGTTATGAGACCAACAAGCTCAGAAGATCCAGCTGTCTTTGATAGAAAACTATTGTCTTAAACTGGAGAGACCAATTAATATGACATTATCCAGAACAGGTCAAACACTTGCTCTCAGATGTAATTTAATTCAGGCTAATGAGAACCAGTAAGGTTAAATTGATTTTGTCATGCTCAGCACAGAAAAGGGGTTTGTTTCAGTTAATTGTATTTTATGCTCTTTAAATTTTGCTTCATTAATACAAGACTTCCCATATGAAGATTTGTAGTTCTGAATAACAAAGTAATAAAAATCATATGTCACTCTTATTGTCCCTGATTGCAAGTCAGTGCATACAATATGCATGATCACACAAACATGCATGATTTAAAGGAACCATTTGACATCAATGCTTGGAAAGAGTAAAAACATTTAAATGGCTTTTTATGTAGATCAGTAGAAAAAAACCCTATTGTTTCTTTCTCTTACTTGCAGATTCCTCATTTTCTCACCTGCAATTTTTTTCCTCTTCTGCTCTCCCATGTGACAAGAATATCTTCCAACACACACACACACACACACACACACACACACACACACACACATTTAGACAGATTTTCATTTAGTAGTTGGAGCTGTAAGTGTAGCTTCTTGTTGCCATAGAACCCCAAATAGATGGGTGAAACAACAAAGGGAAGGAAGTGTTTGTGTTGACCTCTGCAATCGTTTCTTTGCACAGGATAACACGTATATAAGAGGTCTAAACAAAACCCTGGTCTATGGTTATCCATCATACACTTTCAAAGACTGTCTTGGAGGGTTAGTGACGGAGATACAAGGGCCAGATCATAGTGATGAAGTAGGGAGTATCTTTTCATACAGATGCCCCCTTAACTTTTTACTTCAACCATTGAGATAACTAATTTAATCTTCTTGACTTCATCAACAAACACTTTAAATAACAACAGAACAGAAAATATATTTTTGGAACTTGCAGGAAATTCCAAAGTAGAAGTGTACGAGACATCATAAAAGAGTAAAAAAATAAATAAATGTGCAGGATAATTTTGCTTTACCATACACTAATTTGTCATTTTTCTATAACACAGAGTTTGCTAAAAGATAAGAAACTGACAAACATATGAGCAAATAAGTTATGTTCATTCAGGCACAGAATTGTTGAGCACATATTGAGCCCTTATATCATAAAAGGCAACTTACAAATGGTTTGTTAAAGAAAGTGCCTAAGATATAGTCTGAAAATATATGGTAAATTCCGTTTTCTTGACATCTGAGTCAGCAAGAAGGTATTCTGCAAGGTGTGATTGGTGAGAAAATGCAAACATCAAGGGATTTTGCATCTCCATCTGTTGTGCTCCTTCTATTGTTATAGAGGCTGATACCCTTCCTATCCAAAGATGATGTTGAGAGAGGCTGACAGATGACAAAATTGAGTTTATGTACAAAATACTTATACAATCTTATATTTCAGGGAAGATGGAAAAAAGCAGTTTTAAATGAGATGACATAAATAGGAAAATCTGCCAACATGTTGAATGGTGGAAAACCTCCTGTGATTGAAGTATATGACTACACAGGGTTTTTAAAAAAAAATCCTCGAGATTAGCCAGAAGGACATTAATATGTTCCCAATACACCATTTATAAATCACAAGCAAATTATGGGAAAAGATATCATTTTTAGGGCACACAATATGAAATTAACAAAGCCATCCAGTCACAGAATACAGAAAAACAGAGTTGGAAGGAACCTAGGAGGTCTTCTAGTCCAACCCCTTTCAAGCAGGAGACTATACCACTGTGGACAAGTGGCCATCCAATCTCTTCTTAAAAACATCTAGTGATGGAACTTTCACAACTTCTGGAGGCAAGCCATACCACTGACTAATTGTTCTCACTGACAGAAAATTTCTCCTTAATTCTAGGTTGGATTTCTCTTTTTGCTAAGTCTCCATCTACATTACTCCTTATCTTGCCCTCAGGTATTTTGGAGAATAGGCTAACCCCCCTCCTCTCCGTGACCACCTCTTAAATATTGGAAGATTGTTATCATGTCACCCTTAGTCCTTCTCTTCGTTAGATTAGACATTCCCAATTCCTGCAACATATGATTTAGCTTCCAGTCCTATAATCATCTTTGTTGATCTTCTTTGCACTCTTTCTAGAGTTCCAACATCTTTTTTTGTATCACAGTGATAAAAACTGGATGCAGTATTCAAAGTGCGGTCTTACCAACGTAGTATAAATGGTACTAACACGTCACATGATCTTGATACTTTCTTTCTGTTGTTGGAGCCTAAGACTGCATTTGCCTTTCTGGCAGTTGCAGCACACTGTTGGCTCATATTTAAATTATTGTCCACTAGAGCTCCTAAATTCCTCTCACACTGTCCCGCTAGTCTGAATGGTGGAAGTCTGATTATCTAAGAAAACAACTCAGAATAACATACCATATTTTTAGAGTATAAGACGCGCCCCCCTCCCAAAAGTGGGTGAAAATTTAGGTGCGTCTTATAGATCGAATACGGACATTTTTGGCCTCCTGAACCCTCCATGAGGCACGTTTTCACCCTCCCCAGCCCCCAGAAGCACTGTGCAGTGCTCCTCATGGCCCATTTTCACCCACAACATGCCCGGTTTTGGCCTGCAGAGTGCTTCTGGTGACCAGGGAGGGCAAAAATGCGACACACAGAGGGCCTGGGAGCCCAAAAACGAGCCCATTTTTGGTGAAAACGGGTTGGTAGAGCACTGCAGAGTGCTTCTGGGGGCTGGGGAGGGCAAAAACATGACGCGCAGAGGCCAAAAATCTATTTTTTTCTTGTTTTCCTCCTGTAAATTTAGGTGCGTCTTATAGTCCAAAAAATACAGTAATAACCGAGTTGGAAGGAACTTGGAGGTCTTCTAGTCCAACCTCCTACCTGATTAACCAGGACCATTCTAGATGAGTGGCTGTCCGGTCTTTTCTTAAAAGTCTTCAGTGATGGAACACCCACAACTTCTGAAGGCAAGTGGTTCCATTACTGAATTGTTCTCGCTGTTAGGAAATTTCTCCTTAGTTCTAGGTTGTTTCCTTCCTTGATAAGTTTCCATTCATTGTTTCTTGTCTTACTTTCTGGTGCTTGGGAAAATAGGTTAACTCCCCCCCCCTTCTTTTTACCTATCTCTTCCCACTTATGACTATAATAACCATGTCGCTTGTATCTTTACAATTTATATTTTTATTTGTTTCCTAGTACAATTTGATTGCTTATTAGTAACCTATGACTATCACTAAGTGTTGTATCTTATGATTC
>JANHZT010000221.1:63004-74604 GCA_032468215.1 Stegonotus admiraltiensis
ATCTTTGTAGGGAGGATGGAGGGGGCCCCTGGGTTTCTGCTGTGGTGCGGAGAGCTGTGAAGGTGAAGGCAGTTATAATGGCAAGCCGGGAACCCAGATCTTACACCCACGGCAAACTGTGATGGAGCCAAAGTAGGAGTGACTTGAGCTACAGACGGGAATTATTGTCACTCGGTCAAAAAATATTGTATACCCACAAGACTGGGGCACAGCAACCTGTGGCCGGGTACAGCTATAGGTAAATAAAAATGAAACATGAACAAAAAGTGACATTACTTAATGTTTGCTGTTATGTTTGTTATAATATTCCCACATATTTGGCTGCAAAATCTGGAAATGATCAATAAGAAACCAGCCAACTGGCAGGAAGAATATGTATTAAGAAGCCATTTCCCAAGCTTTGACATTGGAAATGATTATTTCACTAATTATGCTAATTTCAGAGTCAATGTTGCCACAACAACAAAAACAATTTTTAAAAAGATGTACTTTAGAAGTTTTATAGGGTCTATAGCATTACACTTGAAAGAAGAACAAAAAATAGGTAAGTTGAAAATTAAAATATATAGCTTATTGCCAACAGAACATTGTCCATCATCCCCACATACGATAGAATATATCAAAATATAGGCAGGAAAGCATCCAGATGAGAACTTCAGATAAAATGATATGAATATACTGTAGTTACTGAATATATTATTACAAATCTATCAGGGGTGAAATCTACTTACCTTCCCCACCGGTTCGGAAAGTGCATGCGCCTACTGGTTTGGAAGTCACATTCACCAGGAAGTAACGATGACTGGGTGGGTGGGCAGAGCCTCGCGCTGCCGTAGCTACCGGTTCTCCGAACCACCCGCCACCATCGTTACCAGTTCGGCCAAACTCGTCTGAACCAGTAGCATTTCACCCCTGAAATCTATACTACCAGAAACAAACAACTACTTTTTAGTCTCTTGATAAACATTTTTGTGGTGATATAATGAAAAGATGTACATAAAGGCACATTATTCTAAGTAAAAACAGAACTGTAACTGTATATGAGAACCTGGCTACAACATTTGGGTAGCCTTAAGAAACAATAGCAATTATTTCTCCTCCTAAAAAAGAAAATAGGTGGAGTCTTTGTTTAGATAATAACTAGCTAGGTCTTTAGAAAAGGCAAACTGGAAAAAAAAATCAGCCATGCATGAAAAGGTCCTATCTCTAATTAAAAAAAATAATACCATCTGGTTCTGAGGGGAAAATGGAAGCCTCCTGTTTCTCTAAACATTAAGTCTAATTCCTGCTCTTGTTAATTAATAGTTTTTCAAAGGACTGCCCTACAAATATTTGTCTGTAGTAGCTTAGGTAGGGAAATAAATTCATCAGAAGCAAATTCAGAGAAATGATCACAATGCATATTTCACCAGTTTTCCATTATATTTTGACTATTTCATCTGGTATTGATTTTTTATGGAAGTGTGTAAAAATATATTAGTAAGTTAAGATTTGGAAGTCTTTTTCCAAACCCTTTATCCTTTTTACATTTGTGGAAATGGATTACACTAGGATTGTAGACAGTGATTTTTATTATTAAAAATCTGTTTTGCTCATTTTATCACATTACACTAGAACAAGTATTTTGAGGGATGCTCTGTAAGTCTGATAAACTACCAATAAAACTACTAAAAATAATCTGACTAGTTATTTCTGAAGTCAATATAAGATCAACAAATTAATATTGTACACATTTTTCTGGAATAAACATGTATTGTACTGAATTGCAAAATTTACTTATATTTAGGAAAATATAGCTTTAATTTAATACTTGCATATTAAAGGTATAATGAGGTTGCTTTCCAAAATAAGGTTTAATTGCTTATGTTTTCTATGTGTACTTTTTAGCTTTTCATATTTAGAAAAGTATGTCCAAAAATTGCATATGGTTCGGAATTGAAGCACAGGAAACTCTACATGGCTTACAAGGTAGTTCCTTGACTATCCTAATATTACAGAATATCATAAGTATGTTTTAGATTAAACTGGGTTTCTGTTCACTTGGGTTGACTGTGGCCCTTCTGTTCATATTGGACTTCTCAGGCATGTTAATGCAATTGACCATTTTATTTCTTTGTCTTTCCCTAAAAGTATGATATTTTATCCCAGGAGAAAGATGAAAAATTGAAATTTGTTTTTAATTAAGATTTTTTCCTTCTCATATATTACTTTATACTTTTATGTAAAATTATCATTGTTCCTTTTAAGAATACATATTCTTTGAAGACTAGTGAATAAAAGTTTTAAGTAATAAATATCCATGCACTCAAATCTAAAGCATACGGTATGTTAAAGTATATGATCTAAAATTCTCAAAAAAGTAACCCAACCACTTATGCTACTCAATTTTCCTTAAGTTCAGAAAATTATTAAGTACTTCACACAAATTATGTATTTTACATGTAAACATAACATTAATTCAATGTAAACCTATTTAAAATCTGAATTTATTTTCTTTATATTGGCTGTCATAATAGTTACAATATTTGTTCTTTTTTTAAAAAAAATTGAAATAAGACTCATATTTGATGTCTACTACTTCTGTTTGCTACTAAAATCAGTAAAATAAGCCCCCTAATCAAATAATGATTAGGGGACTAGATATTTGGAATTCAGCTCTTTGTAATTGTACCTAAAATAGAATCTACAAAGCAGTAATTCTATTGCTTGAATTGAAATGTGTTCAATTGTGTTTATGGTTGGGATGGGGAGACAGAATTGTATTTGCATTTTAGTAATTTTATTCTGATTGTTAATTAATATGGATATATGACTGAAAGGTAGTGAGAAGTATTGAATTTATTAAAAAGCTACATAAAACATTACATTTGCACTCTCACTCTTCCTAGGAACTGATCTAAACTGTTTTTGTTCAAGTATAATTTGGACTAGAAACCCCAATTTGGAAAATAGGTGTATCCATGTTATAGTAGTGTACATATTTGCTATACTGTAGAATGATAAGTCTTAATGATGTACATATTACACCAATCAAATAAGCTTTACTGTTCTGAGTCTTCCTTGTCCTCGTCCTTCTCCTCACGCTTTTTTGTATAAAAATTCCATATATTATTTTTAAAGACTTAAGTTCACTTATCTCTTACAAGAAAGAAGTTCACAAACACAGCATGAAACAGTGTGTTTGACGCAAATCTAAACACTGCATTTTGATTGGAAGAATGTAAGAGTCAAATTTTGACTAGCTACCAAAGGGACAGCTATTCATTTATTTAGATTTAGATTTCACCTTTCTTTTAGGACATGGAATGCATTCCCCTTCCTCTTATTTTTCCTACGGCAAATATTAAGCTAAAGTATATTCTTTAAATGAATCCACTTAACAGTGTGTTTCCTTAAAACATGCACTGATAAGGGCATATCTAAATTCTAGGCTTTTCCTCTCTAATACAGTGCTGTGGCAGTGTTTAGGTTATGGTTAGTTAAATGAATAGCAATTATTATTCACTTGGAAGATACAATGAAGACAAGGAAGGTCCTAGAACAGTGATTGCTAACCTTTTTGCTGTCACATGCCAAAAGCAAGGGGAGCACGGAGGGGTCATGTGCGTGCGTGCCCACACCCATAATTCAATGTCCCTCTGCGCCCCGCCCCCACACATGCATGTGCAACGCCCCCGCGCTTCCCCCACTTTTGGCATGCGATGGCACGGTGGTCCTGGTAGGCCCGTTTTTCACCCTCCCCAGGCTTGAGGCTTTCTTGGAGCCTCGAGAGGGCGAAAAAAGCCTTTCCCACCCCACCCCCAGAGGCCCTCCAGAGTCCGGAATCAGCCCATTTCCCAACTTCCTGAAGGTCCGAAAATCAGCTGGCCGGCACGCCATAGGTTCGCCATCAAGGTCCTAGAATGTTTCATTTCCTGTCTAGTAACTTAGATCACTGCCAATATGTCAGAAGAAAGACAGAACACAGAAATCTAGATACATTATAAATTTGCAAATTAGTAGCAAGTACTATTGATATATTTTTTAAAAATGTGAAAAAAGCTGGCTAAAATACAAAATAATATGTAGTTTTCATAAAAGTGTATATAAAGAGAAGCTAAATTTATTACAGAGGTTATTACAAGAAATAATATATCAAAATTGGCTCCAGACAGGACATACTTAGGATGGAGCTGTTTTATTAACAATGTGTGAACATGACTCACAAAACCTATCTATCTTAACCATTAGGCTGGTGTCTATCAACTAACAGGGGAGGGGGGGGAACCTTTTACAGATCCCTAAATCTAAATAGCTCCAAAGAACAAGAGGAAACACAAGTCAAAGAAGGGTACCCCCAAGATATCTTTATCATGCAAGTTTTCATCTGAGATACATAATATGTATTTGAGAGATATGAGAGAAAAGCAATAATTGGAATCAGCTCCTTTTGTCAACAGCCAGCAGATGGCAACCAAGTACCTTCCCATTCATTTTGTTTGTGGCCTTTCAAGAACCACAGAGAAATGTTTTGAATGAGATCAGCCTTTACAAAAGGTTAATTGTGTTCTGGAAGAAGTCATTTCAGGTAAGCAGCCTTGTTTTCTATTTTGTGAGCTCTGTGCAAATCAAGTTCTGGGCAAGTTCTCTTATCTGGATGTTTCGAACTGAAGATGAAAGTTTCACATGTCAGGAAGTGACCTGGAATAATATTTCAGAATGTATCACAGCCAAAATCTACATTAGTCATATCTGACTCTCTGAGGATGCAGTTTTTCATTATACTGATACTATTTGCACGCCCTGGGATGTACACTGTCAAATCAAGTTCTGACTAGGCTGTCTGGATTTCCTTCTTTAGGAGTTGACCCTTCCTAAAGAAATAACATGGCTCTGAAAAATGGTGCTTTTGTGTAGAGATTCAAAGAGTGTCCAACTCACCCCTTCTTTCCCTACCCTAAGAGAGTCTTAAATATTAAGATTCAGATTAATTGTCAAAAGGCTAATTGTTTGAATTTCAATTTATGCCTTCTGATCTTTCTACTTAGGACTATGGGTCCTTTTGATATATTTAATTTTTTTGTTTTACCAAGCCAGACAGTTGTACTATATACGCATATCTGATTTGACGGGGATTAGTGAAAAGCTTTGAAACAAAAAGCCTGGGTTGTTTTTTTTTAATCCAATTTTCTATCCAGGACGGTGACAGAGTAACGAATGCTGAAATCTGTGACAAAGAGCAGAGTCTGGCAGCATAACCTACTTCACAAGATTAAAGGTGTAGAAGTTTGTTTGTTACAAGGTACATCTCACTATATTCTGTCAAACTATAAGAATAGCACAGTTATGTGGAGGGAAAGAGGCAATGCTAATTGAAACACTCACTGCAACCTTCAAGATTTTAAGCCATGGATAAAAACAATTGATGAATAAACATACTGGAAGATAGTAAATGCATTTTCTCGTCCAACAATGGTTACTGATGTGGCATGAGCATTTTCATATATTCAACCTGCTATTTGCACTACAAGCAATTCTTATGAAAGGCATGAAGTAGTTGTAGTATAGAGACATATTTCAAGAAATTATGCAAACCTATTTTTAGTTTATGTATAAATATGCACACTCTGAACTTGAAACTGGAATCTAAGGACATAATACTTTCAGTAGTCAAATAGCAACAAGGTCCAAAATACCCGTTCAAGACTGCAGAATCATGTCATCGAAGTAAAATGTAGTTATACATTATGAAACATGATGTGAATCACAAGAAGAAAAACAGAACTGTATATATTTAATCAACCTCTTCAGCAGTGGTGAAATCTAAATTTGTTTGCCAATGGTTCTGTGGGCGTGGCTTGGTGGGCATGGTCAATATGACGTCACTCATGTCACTCTTTCTTTCTTTCTTTCTTTCTTCCTTCTCTCTCTCTCTCACACACACACACTCACACCCCTGGTGTGAGCAGCAGCTGCTGCGGGAGAAGGAAGAAAGTGCTCCAGGAGGGCGGGTGGTCCGTCCCGGAAGCAGTGCATCCCCCATCATGGGCTGGATGCAGGCAGAGGGACCCAAGGTGAAGGGAAAGGCAAGCGGACAGCAGTCACCCAAAGGCCCCGTGGAAACCAAGCGCACCAAGCCCAAAAGGTGAGCAAGCCTCGCCATGCTCCCCCGAGGGGGCTCTTTGGCCGAGCGCAGCTGGTCTCCCTTCCCCAACTGCCAGCATCAGCCTTATATCTGCCCACCCTTCCGGGGCTGCCCATGCACACCGCAGTGGTGCAGCAGTCTCAGCTCCAATGGCAGCAGAGGGAGAAGAAAGCAAGCAGCCACCCTCAGCGCTGCCGCCACTGCCCCTCTCAGCCCCAGCACAATGGTTGTATCTCCCCCAAGCCAGCGGGAAGCAACTCTCTCCCACACAAAGGCTGGATTCCCGCCACAAGCGACAAGAAAAACTAATCAGTCCTCAGGTGAGATGCGGAGGGTTTCTCTTCCTTCCTCGTGAATTAAAAACCCATGTTAGAGCTGAGGAGGAGGAAGAGGGGGGCTTGAGGCACAAAAGCTCCAAAGGCCATGCAAAGTTGCAAACCTTGGGTGAGTTTGCAAAACAAACTCAATGAACCCTGCAAGGAGGAGAAAGCTGCGGTCGCCTTGCCTTCCCTCTTGCTGCTCCCAGCCTCGAAGCTGGCGGAGGAGAAGAGGAGGAGGAGGAGGGCTGCTTGGTGTGATGCCTGCATTCTCCCCCCCCTTGCACAGGCAGCATCTTGGCCTTGCAGCTGCTGTGGTGTGCCTCACGCAAGCCATGGGTGTTGCATCAGGGCGCTGCAGGTGAGCGGACCTGCGGAGCAGTTTTGCAGAGGAGGTAGAATAGTGCAGCAGCAGCTGTTCACACCCAGTTTCTTGCCAGCCAGAGAGGAGAAAGGGGGGAGAGGAAGGAGGGAGGGGGCGGCTGGGTCTTCCAGGCCTTTGTTGGGCGCTTTCCCCCCTCACTCGTCCCAATTGCTTCTGAAAGATGCGAGAGGTGTTTTGGGCAAAGGTAGCAGCCGCTGCGTCTCCCCCAAGGGTGTGGAGGTTAGGGTTAGCTGGACACTGATCTCGGAAGGCAAGTGGGTGTGGGGGACCACTGGGAAGGCAGTATGGAAGGCAGGCAAGCATGGCAGGGCTGCGGGGAAGGGAGTGAGTGCTAGCTCCTTCCTCACAGCCCTGCCATGCTTGCCTGCCTTCCACGTGGCCTTCCATTTGCCTGCCTTTGCATGCTGGCCACCGGGATGCCGGGAAGGCAGCGTGGAAGGCAGGAAAGCATGGCAGGACTGCAGGCTGCGGACTGGCTCAGGGGCGTGGCCAGCCAGGGATTGCTACCAGTTAGACAAACCAGCCCCAATCTCTGCTACTGGTTCTCCCGAACCGGTCCGATCTGGTAGCATTTAACCCCTGCTCTTCAGTATGCACCAGCAGTACAACAGATATATATTTCTTTAATTGCAGCCCTACAAGGATAACAGAAATCACTGTTGCAGATTAATTGCTTTCATTTGAAATAATTTAGAACTTGAATACTGCACTTTGCATTCAGATATTATATAGTACTACACATACTTAGTTCAAAATTAGTGCTATGCTATGATGTGGTTTTTGTTTACTTGTGACAACAAGCCAGCTATAATCAGGTATCGGTTAGCCTTATGTGTCCCTAAATCATGATTTTCAATGCTAAAGCAAATCTTGACTCGGTATTGTGTGTGAACTAGACCTTGAAATATTGAAATTAATCACATTTCAGTAAGTTATGACAATTGTAAATGTCATTGGCTTAATTCTAAGTATGTTTAAATAAAAGTACACTCCAATAATTTAGAAAGCTTGCTAATGTTATACTATTTAATATGTAGAATATACTGCAGGAACATTGCTGGTTTGTTTCATAAACCAATGAAACTTGTACAAGCTTTTGGAGGTTCATATCATAACAATATATAAATATATAAATATACCAGCAACACGGCAGCATACTTGCCCAAATAATACTGACCCATCATTCTTCAAACATACCCCGAAAGAGCAGTTTTCACCAGCTTCCAGAAGATCCTGGAGTACTATCCTGACCTCAAGAAGGAGGCTGTTTCATAAAATAGAATTTGGAATGGAAAGTAATTGTCTATATGCCCAGATTCCTTTAATTTTCTGGAAATGGGCAGACGGCTAGCATGTTTTGCTAAAAAGCATAATCCAGGCAGGTTGATTCTATATTAATAAGGTTGTTATGAAGATGCCTAGAGCCAAGGCATAGAGAAATTTATAGGTTAAGACCAGAATTTTGAATTCATTCAGAAACCATTTCTTGGCAAACACAGGTATCACATGCCTATTGAAACCTTTATTTACCAAAAATTGTGCAGATGCACTCTGTATCAACTGTAGTCTCCAAGGGATCTTCAAAGGTAGCTCAATGTGGAAAGCACTTTAGAAATCCAATATTGTAATGATAAGGACATGAGTCAAGATTAATTGAGTTTTCCTGTTTCAACTAGGGCAGCCACAGCTGCACCAGCTGAAGCTAGGTGCAGGGAAAAGGCTTCCTTGGCACAACTTCTACTTGCCTAACTAACAGCAAACATTAATCCAGGGCAGGGCTGTTGAACTCCTGGCCCATGGGCCAGATGTGTCACGCGCTGGCCACACCCACACCTGGTTTAGCAAAGGTGGGAAAAGTCCTGATATGTCACACTTGATGCTGCTGTGATGACGTGAGTTTGACACCCCTGGTTTAGGAAGACCTAAAGTTGTATACTTGCTTCTTTAGTGGAGAGACACCACATCCAAAGTAAAAAATGAAGATGACAGAAAACCCTTTTGAATTCAGTTCCACCATCTAGAGAACCAATTTGGTGTACAGTGATTAAGGCATCAGGCTAGAAACTGCAAGAATATGAGTTCTAGTGTTGCCTTGGGCATGAAACCAGCTGGTGACCTTGGACCAGTCACTTTTGCCAGCCCTAGGAAAGAAGCAATAGCAAATCACCTTACCAAGAAAACTACACGGACTTCTCTAAACGAAAAGAAAAAAAAACCCCACCATCTTTCTGGAATTCCTAGTTATTTTTTAGTTATTTTGTCCAATTTTGATCTTAACAGTCTCCAAACATCCTGTTCCACACCACTTCCAGCTTGGATTGAGGTGAAGATGTAAAACTGTATCTTTAATGGTACTTCATCCTCAACTGACAAATAAAATTGGTTCAAATAGAGATTGAAAAACAGGTAAAGAGAGTCAAATGCTCGGCACTCCAGGAATGCTCAACCTCTCATCTCCCATGACCACTTCCTAGAATCTTGAAACTGAAGAAACAGTACCACATAGTCACTTTCTGAACAACTTCTTTCAGAAAGGGAAGTCTGGAGACTAGGTGATAGTATCTGAAACAGTTTGGTACAAGGAAGATCTGTTGAGGAGTGGCATAAAAATGATTTCTTCAAAGGGCCTGGCAGTCTGTCTTTTCTCAAAGAGCCAAAGATTATCCCCTGGACCAAGTTCATCATCACTTTCTTAGTGATGATGAAAACTTAGATTCCTTGCACAGCAGGAAGCAAGGAAGATCTGAGGTTCCCCCAGAATCCCTGAAGCCCTTATCTGATGGTTCCCGAGAATGTAGCCAGTTGAGTGAGATTAATATCAGGTGCAAAGAATCAGACCAACACTATGAGATGATCAGAATTGCTTCTTCATTGTTGTTTGCTTATTTACAAGAAACTTGCTATTCTTTTCACTCATTCCCCCATTCTAGCTGTTGATTCCATTACACATATAGCCAATTATTACCTGAGGCAAATCCACGTTTGTTAAACCTGCTCTCAATGCATAGCGATTTAAATCACCAAGCACTGAAAATTGAGGACACTCTAAAACAGTGGGTCTCAACCTTCCTAATGCCGCAACCCTTTAATACAGTTCCTCATGTTGTGGTGACCCCCAACCATAAAATTATTCCTAAAACCATTGAAAATATGTGTTTTCAGATGGTCTTAGGCGACCCCTGTGAAAGGGTCATTCAACCCCCAAAGGGGTCCCGACCCACAGGTTGAGAACCACTGCTCTAAAACCAATCTGGCAACCAGTCCAGGAGTTTAGGAAGAGATTATGCTGGCCAACAGAGGAGACCGTACACAAGTGGCACCACAGCTAATATCCCAGTACTCAGCATATGTAACGATTACATAATATCCATTATATTTAAATAATAGAATCCATTTTATTTCCCCATATATTTTTAATTATTATTTTCCTCATAATATTGGAGAAAAAAAGTGTGAATTTGTTGACAAAAATGAACACACAGATCTGCTGGAATTAGATAGTGCCCTGGAAAATTGAACCACAAAAAATGAGAGCAAGTTCTTTCAGTGGCACTAAGCCAGAGTGGACATTCTGGGAATATTTTATTATCTGTGCCTAATTAGTTTGGGATTGTGTTCTGATAGAAGTGAGAGAATGAGGCCATAAAATACAATTCCTTATTGTGAGGATAAAAGCATGCATGTCATCACTTAAAGCATGTAAGAAATCCAATTACAAATATTTTTCAGCCTTTCTTACCCAAAATAAAACAGATAGGTTAACACTATTTCATTCAGATACAGTATTGAGTTTGAACAGATATTAACAGGTATTTCCACAGTGAGTAAATATGCCTGTGTTTTTCCTAAACAATGTAGAGTGTCTCTGGGTATTGATTCTGTTTCCTTCTGCCTCATTTTTTTCACAGGTGCAGATAACTAATTCACCTGAACATAAGTCTGACAAAACTCTATAGTGGCGCATATTTTTAAATAAACATGCTTAGAATTAATCAAGTTCAGTTCAGTGGAAGCTGCTTAATAAAGCAGCAAAACATGCCTCTCTCTCTTTTAGACAGTTGCTGTTCCATTCCATACATAACAGACAAAAATCAAGAAATGTTAGACTGGGGTGGGGAACTATGGCCCTTTTATGATTTGTGAACTTCAACTCCCAGAATTCCTGAGCCAGCCATGGGAGTTGAAGTCCGCATTTCTGGGAGTTGAAGTCCACAAGTCATAAAGAGACCCCGACTTACAACAGTTCATTTAATGACCATTTGAAGTTACAATGGCACTGAAAAAAGTGACTTATGACCATTTTTCACCTGTATGACCATTGCAGCATCCCCATGGTCACATGGTCAAATATAAGAGGCTTGGCAACTGACTCATATTTATGACCATTGCAGTGTCCCGGAAAAATGTGATCATCTTTTGTGACCTTCTGACAAGCAAAGTCAGTGGGGAAGCCAGATTCACTTAACAACCATATTACTAATTTAACAACAGCAGTGATTTACTTAACAACTGTGACCATAAAGCAAAATTCACTTAATGAATGTCTCATTTAGCAACAAAAAATTAGGGCTGAATTGTGGTCGTCAGTTGAGGACTACCTGGAGTTCCCCACTTCTGCTTTAGACAATTAGCATTCTGAAACATATAGTCCTCCACATACAACTATTTGTTTAGCAACTTTTTTTAAAAAAAAATTTATTTGATTTATATGCCACCCTTCTCCGGAGACTCAGGGCGGCTTACAATGCGTTAAGCAATAGCCTTCATACTTTTG
>JANHZT010000221.1:81272-103604 GCA_032468215.1 Stegonotus admiraltiensis
TAATCCTCAAACCCATAAATCACAAGTTCATTTTTCTCTTTTTTTCAGCACAAAGTCCATAAAGGATTTCCACTCACTGATAAATGTAGCTGTTGATCTTTCCATGGTCACACAAGTCAATTTTTCTAGCTATGTTATTTTCCACTCCTCCATTATAGATATTTCGGAGTCTTTCCATTTTTGTGCATATAATACTTGTGCAGTAACGAACAATGAATGTTTGTGACAGTGGATTTGTAAACCAAGATGTCCTATGCAGAAAATGTTAAAAATGGACTTAAAATGGAAACTGGAAACTTTTCTTCTAGGACTATTAGATCAAGAAATTGGGGGGGGGAGGGGGGAATGGAACTTCGTTGGTAGACATGCTGACAGCTGTAAGAATTCTATGCCCAGAAATAGAAAGAAGTGTTAATTTCCACAATGGAATAGATTGAAAAAATGGTGGGGAAATGATGGAAAAATAGTGAGGATGCAAAGTTGACTACACTAAGTAGGGACAAGAATGTAAAGAGTTTTGTGGCTACTTGAAAATCACTTTTGGCCTTTCAAGCATGAAAGAGAAAAAAAGTGGAATGTTGACTTTGGGTTTTGACAATTAAATGGGTTACCAGAGTAGAAATGGCTAGTATGGTATAATTAAAAAGTTGATACTATAGCTTTATTATGTATCCTACTGCTCCCCCCCCCCCAAGTCAGAAGTGACTGCTTTGTTTCTTATTTCTTTTTCCTCCTTCCCTCCTTCTACTTCGTCTGCCCCCTTTCCTTCCCCTTTCTTCCATTGTCTTTATTTCTATTTGCATTATATATTAAGAAAAAAAAACTGTTAGCAAGATATTTCTCGCAAAGGCGTTTCATTGCTTCAGGAGCCTGAACAACTTTTTCTAGACCGCATTTTTAGGTACAGTGGTTTAGTCGATCAAATCTTCTCAGATCATGAATCTCAAATTTGGATCCAATCTTTAAAAGGTCCTCTTCCAGCTATCAGACATTTAGATTCAGTTGCTATCATTACATCACCTAGTCTCTATTGGATATTTGGAGAGAATGAATCAATAATTAGAACAGGACTTGAAAAGCTATATTTCTTATCAGTAGGACAACTGGATTGAACTGTAACCTTTTGCAGAGCTTGGATATAAAAACACAATATGTTTCTCCACAGGCATGTCTTTCTTTCAGGCTATCTATGGCTACCAACCCCACATCCTGCCCTCTAGAACTCTGGCACCAATTGTCCTTAATATCTTGGATTTTCTGCAGGAGAGACAGATGGCTCAACTCTTCTTCAATGAACATTTAGTTTTGGCAGAAGCTACATAGAAAGGTGCTACAGACATGCACCTTTCTATGTAGATAGGGTCAAGACTGAGGTGGGGGATTTGATGTGGCTTTTCATTAAGTTTTTACCTTTTGCCCAGCCACCTACAAAACTGGCCTCAACATTTATTGACCCTTCCAAATTACCCTGCAAATTAACCGGATGGCTTTTCATTTATAATTGCCTATTTTTATTAAGGTTGAAGAAGAGAGACTGATTCTGATGGGGAAAGTGGTACACAGGGAAGCAGAGATAAAGCTGGCAAAGTTAGGTGAGAATTGCTAGCAGATAAAAGGGCAGGAAATGATATCTCAACTCTGGGAATGCCAGGAGCATCAGAACTCATTTTCTGTAAATTGTAAACACTTAGAAGCTGGCAGTCCTTCACGATTATGTTATTCTACCCTACAACAATAAAATAAAGTTCCTTGCAGTGCCTGTTTCCTGAGCTGTCCTACTTTGAAAAGATTAGAGATTCCTCTCTTAACAGGTAAGCTCCTTTCTTCATTTTTAAGATATTTTTTAGATTTTTTAAAATTAAATTAAATGTAATGGATATTTTGCATATCAACATACCAGCATTGTCTTTATTCTTAGGAACACTACATAAATGCCATAAGCCTTCTCAGGAAAAAAAAGGGTAGATGTTTTCAACCCTTAAAGTTTTACTTTTGCCAATGGATCTAGGGTCCTGATACAAAGGGTAATCCCAACCCCCATTGTATTGATTAAGGGAAGTTTGTTAGTACTTTGGACTGTTAATTTATTTTATTTATAATTCTGGTTACTTTTTTTTAAAAAAAATGTTTTTAATTGCTAGCCTGTATTTCAAATAGGAGAACGAACGAACGAACGGACAAATAAATAAGCAAGCAAGCAAGCAAGCTGCTATATAGTTTGGAAATGCAAGAACTTGTTCGGAAAAAGAAATGGCAGAACAAAATGTGGAAGAAAATGGAGTATGCTGAGCAGCTTGCAGGGAATAACATCAACTTTCTATTTGACAAATGACTGGCCACATTAGGATAGATCCTCCTTCCCATGGTAACCTTAAAGTTATAGGCCAACGATCTGAAGACCCTATCTGCTTTTTTGTAATTGATATTAATTCACTTAGTCTGTGAATATTCTTTTTTAATTCAGAAATACTTGGAAAGCAATCTTTGTGGGATTATTCCCATGTTACAATTGAAAATAATTTATCCTGAGCCTAAATTGTTATTTTCAATGTTCTTGACCAATTATATCTCTTCAGGAATAGTACTTTTTAAAAAAAAAGAAAACTGGTGTGCTGTTGTTTTTTTTAAAAAAAATTTAGAGTCTGCTGTATCAAAACATCTTCTCCCTATTAGCTGTAACATACAACCAATCAGAGAACGTGATAAAGTATCTCTGCATCCTGAGCTCTCTTTATAGCAGACTGTTCAGCACACTCTATGACATTGGTTAATAAATCTTTTAATCCTTGTAGAGAGAGGGTCACTTTGTGAAGAAATAAAAACAAGAAAACTATACTGCAGCTCTTGTTCAGTTAAGTGGCCACACAATTCAAATGTCAAAAGTGTCCAAACATTGGAACTGTATATAACCTCAGGTAACAGAGTGACTGAAAACAAACCTAACAAGGTTTACAAGCAAATAAACCGAAAACCCTGGTTCTTGCTACACGTTTTCTTCTACCCCAGATCAGAATTTAATTACTTAAAAAGCATAGATTCCGTGGTCAAAAATTCAACACTGCAAGCTATTTTGGACATCAGAATTTCCATATATAATGAATTCAAAATGGAAATTGATCCACACTTCATAATCATGTCTTGACATGGGGGGAGGGGCAAAGGATCTGCCATATAAAGACAGTCAAAAGGAGGGGGGGAACCCCTCAATACTTTTCATTTAAATCTAAAGTGTGAGCTCAAATTAGTCAATATGGAAATTTGTTCTGTTCTCTAACACCCACAATTCCCAGAACATTAGGCTAAATTGTTGGCATGAATAAAAACATTTGTCAAAAAAAACCACACACCATCTTCTTCATAAATTGTCAAGAGTTTAGAAGATTGAAGAATTCAAGGAATGTCTTTCTTTAAAAAAGTGCACAGGAAGGAAGATGGGTATATTAAAGCAGGTATGCACTTAGGATCACTGTAGGATACACCAATTTGGCCTCTAACTACCCCTAAGTGCTCATGTTAAGCAGCATGATTAAATTGCTGACTTAAAAATGCAGTAAGTAGTACTACACACTGGTGGAGAGCTAGCGTCAAGCATGTTTAACGTAATCAATATTGTTAATAACTAAATCATATATTCTCCTTGGTATTATTAAGAATTTTTCAGAGCACAGGAAGCAGCCAGAAATTTAATGTACACAATGTGCGTATTGTTTTCCCTTTAGAAGTGCTTTTATTGTTTCTTAGTATTATATATTCTATTCTATGACAGAAACATAGTGAAAGTCTTAAGGATATGCTGAAAACTTTTGGCACCTGACATTTTTCATAAATTTGACTTGACATCAGTGATGGGTTGCCCCCGATTCAGACCGTTTCTATAGAACTGGTAGTAAAACCGGCAGGAGGCTCCATCCACCAACCCCAACATCATCAGAACGCTTCTGCACGTGCTCAGAAGAATGCACACGTCAGCAAAGCAAGCAAGCGCAGCCCTGTTGTGAACCAGTAGTAAAGGTAAGTAGAACCCACTCCTGCTTGAAATGATTTGTAAAGATCATGGACCCCTGTTCTAAAGTACAATTAAGGGAAGCTTCTTTGCGGCAGCAGCAGCTATCTTCTGGGTCTTCCTTAGACATTAAATTTAGAGATTAAACTTGGGACCTTCTGTACACAAGTGTCCCCAATGAAATTCAGTCCTGTGATTTGAGCAGATAGATGCACCTGATCTTAAAAACAACTACATTAAATGTAGTTGTTCAGTAACGTACATATGTTTACATTATATGTTTACATTATATGTCTACATTAAATGTAGTTGTTCAGTAATGTACATATGTTTTATTATACACTGCTTTTTCAGTATTTCATATATTTTTCAGGATTAAAGAGAAAAATTTATAACCAATACTATAAAGAAGACTCTTTCTTTTTCAATGAAGAAAAAGTAATAACAGAGGTAAAAGAGGTTATTAGCTTTGAAAGATACTTAAAAGAAGGGATAATGAATAGGGAAAATACAATTTACAAGATACCTTATGTACTATCAAAATATAAGCCTGACATATGGGTCTCTCTTCTACAGTAGTATATGTTGTCAAGAGTCACCTTTCTGGAAATTTCTGGAAACTGTTCAAGGGAGGCTGCCCAAGCTAATAAACGGTGCATTGTCCACATATATCAACTGACCATACTGAGCTTTTAATAAAAGTATTAAGCAATGTGTGTTCCCAGCTATAAAATGTTTTCCAATAAAGTAACTAAAAAGTGGCAAATCTGTGCTGATTAAAAAGTAAATTTGAAATCATACTTTAAAAAGTTAATACTCCAGCTTGGAGCTTGTCAACATTTCAATGTTTTTCTTTGTATTTCTCTTCCTCACCACTCCATGTATATATTTAAGTATATAATCACTACATCTGAAGGATAGTTTGTAACACCAAAAGCTTATTTCATTTTTCCCCCAAGTCAATAAAGCTAACAAATAAAAAATAATTATCTTCTCTAGATATTGCTTGTTAATGTCTGTATTTAAAAAAGCATAATAACTTCATAATAGCAAAGAATACTAACATAATAAAAATGTGCAAATTTAATCATTAGAATTAGTTCAACCTTGAAAGTAAGTATGTACTGAATAATCAATGGACTCAAAGTTAAAATCATTAGAGCACAATTTTGTGCTATTATATGATTCTGAATGCTGTAATGTGAAACTGCCTTTCGATACAGACATATGTACCATTATCAATATTTCAAATTACCAATATTTAGATACCTTGTAGTTTCTCAGTAATAACTCGAGAGATTCACTGGACACTTCAGTGTTCAAAGCATAATATAAACTTTAAATTACTACTTTAAATTAAATAAGTAATCAATATAATGGACATCCCATTTAGGATGTAAGTCTCATTTTCTACTTTTAAATATTGTTACCATTCCACCACTATAAATATATGTTTTATTTTAATCTTTATGATATGTAAGAACAAACAAGCTGAGACTCAAAATATACTTGAATGCTTTCTCCTTGTCTATTTGTTCTCTTTTGATCTGTTTTTTTCTAAATAAATAGGAAAACAAATGTTTCTTCCTTATCTCCTGCATACTCAAAGTTAAGTGAGTTCTATTGCCTTTATGAATGTGACAATTACACTAGTCCATCTATCTGGAGACATTCCCCTCTTAAAAATTATGCCCACCCAAATAATTATATGCTTCCACCTAACAAGTTAAGCTTGATCCATAGGCTTGTTTCTAGAATCTTTGTTTCTAAGATTTTTATGTAGAAGACATTAATCGTGTACTTAATGCATTGAAAATTCAAAAATACATCTAAAAGTATATGCAGTTAATTTAAGTGCAACTAAGTGAAATGAAATATAGCATTTTTCACAATTCAGTTTCCCCAAACACCACAACCAGTTTCTCACAAAGAAACAAACTCTTTTTTCCACTGACCGTCTTCAGCAGGTAAAAATTACCGTTTTTAAAATTCCCTTAATCTAACACTTCATGATTGGTTATCCTACAAATTCTCTATTCCCTTCTTCAAAGGAAATTAGCAGAATGTTGTGCAAGGAGGTAAAATTAGGGTTAAATAACGTAAGTCAAGAGAGAAATGTAGAATGGAACATTAGTCACACCAGTGTCTGTCTACTATTATTTTCAATGTCCCCAGTGTTAGCATTGTAACAAGCAGCTCAAAAATCTGTAGTCCAATAATCTTCATTTGATACACTGACCTAGCTGCCAAAGAATCAATGAGATTTTGCATAAACAGGATGCACACTTCATTGGTGTGCATGGTTTAGGAAAATTTAATCTGCCATTGCTACAGTATTCTCATCATGAAAAGTATTCCACAGACCATACTTAGAAAGCCATTAAGCTACTGTATATGAGCTAAGGCATCATTCACTATAGCTAAATAATTTCTAACATCCAGCTCTTTAGTCCTCAGAAAATGCATGTAAAAATGCAGGCTTTTTAAACATGGATATGGCTCCTATTCTTTGCTAGCAAACTTGTACAGCAGAAGTGGGGGGAATTTTGCACCTGCCTCCTGATGTTATTTAGACCAATAACACAAATTCTCAAAAATTGGTTAACTGCTTTATAATCCTTTTACTACATGCATTATTCATATCAATTGCATTAAAACATTTTCTCCTAAAATTTGTGCAGTTCTTATTTAGAGCTCACTTGAATCCGTACAGTATCTTCTTTCTTTCTTTGTCTTCTTAGGAAAAACACAATCTAATTTTCTTAGGATAGTCTTCCAAGTGACACAATCTTCTGCTGTGAGGCTCTTGTGATCTGTTTGGAGATTAGTGTGTGGTGGCTGTGTATTTTTACTACATAAAGCTACTTTTCCCCTTCAGGATCTAGTGTCTTTGATCTTGGTTGATAACTTTGAATCATCTTGTGAAAGAACTGCTTACCAGAAGTTGCTGTGGTTTGGTTTTATATAAAACACACTTTTAATGATGGACTCCAGTATCAAGTCTTAAACAGTATGTCACAAATATAGAAGATGAATTAGATCTGTCAGCTCTCCCTAGAAATATGCTTCCGGGTAGCTGGATCTCTTTTCTTAGACCAGCAAGTTATTTAAATCAAATAATCATTTCTAACTTCAGAAAAACATTAACCAAAGCATGTTTTGACGTATTCCAGTAGTGGGTTCCACTTACCTTTGCTACTGGTTTGGAACCGGGAGCGCACTCACGTATGGTGCTTCTGCGCAGAACCTTCTGCATATGCGCAGAGCATCCATGACGACATCCGGGTGGGTGGACGGAGCCTTCCGCCACCGCCACTACCGGTTTGCCTGAACCGGGGCAAACCGGTAGAAACCCACCACTGATGAATACAATATGAAGTTCAGTTTCAAAACAGAGAGCAATAAAAAAACAATTGAGCAAACTTTCTAGCACCCTGGATAGAAAGCACTAACAAAACTTTAAAAGTATGCTTCTGGAGTGGGTATAATCTAAACTCTCAATGTCTATATTTCAAATTCCATAATGCATTTCTATGGTGCTTTTCTGCTGCAAAACTGGTGTGACTAAAATTGGGTCTCATATTTGGACACACAACCTTTTATACAGTATATTGACGATATTCTTTCCTGTGGGTTTGCCCTCCTTCCTTTTTAATTGATGATTTTGCTTCTTCCTGAGTAAGACATTGCATGAACATTTGTAGTACTCTGGTTTCTCATTCCATGTAATTCTCATGGTGGAACGTGAGCACTTAAACTTGAAATCCAGTTAGATATTGTGACACTACTGTAAATACATGTTTGTCCATAGATGTTTCCCTTTTTTCAATCTGATTAGGTACTTAAGACAAATAAAAGTTTCCAATTCAGAAGAGATCTAACAAAATTTGATGGGCTTCCAAAAGCTATTCTTGAGGGAGAATTTGGGGATATTCCACTTCAACAAAAACTTTGTCTCTTTGGTAAAGAAGCTAACAAAACATTAAGGCTAAGCCATGCTTTTTCTTTTTTGAAACTGGCATTACTATTATAAAGGTTACTGACTAATGGAAAATTCAGAAAACCTTTTTATATATTAAGACTTTGCTTTTATGGCAAGTGAAAATGTGGTTCATGTTTTGTTGCGGTGTCAATTTTATAAAGCTACACAACTACATTTTATAACTCCATTTTAATTAATTTTACAGGCCAGTCAGTTCTATTCTATGTACAGTTGCTATTAACTGACCAGTGTGATTCAGATTCCTTAAATGTGGCCAAATTCTGTTTTATTATCTGTAATATTCACTGTAACCTAATCATACCAACCATGCAACTATTTTGTTTTATTTTACTTTTTAATATTTATTTTTAGTGGAAGATGGTTATAATGACAGCCAAAAAAGTCTGTTCTGTTCTCAACTACTACTAATAATTCAAGCTAGCAGTCAATTGTTAGGAGTGATTGCAGTGTACAATCTTTTTATCAAGATTTATTTATCAATTAAGTCTGTCCTTTACCATAGCTGTGGGAGAAGGAAAAGGTAAATTCTTTTCTGTACATAAACTAATGTCCTGCCAAGAACCTATGATGAACCTGCTAGACAGGCCAACAGTCCACTTGGTCCAGTATAGCCCTATAGTAGCCATCTAAACGCACTAAGGAAGCTCATTAACATGGCCAGGAAAGCAACAACCCACTTTCAATGCAGTCCTAAAACCTGATACTAAGAAATGCTAACTGGGAGTCCAGAGATAGCGAACAGTTGTATCTATTAGTCATTGATAGTCTTACGTGCCATTAATTTGTCTACTTTACCTATACCAGTGATGGCTAACCTTTTTGCCATTGCGTGCCAAAAGCGGGAGGAGTGCGGTGGGGTCACACGCACATGTGCCCACATCCGTAATTCTATGTGCCATGCCCCCCGTGCTCCCCCTCTCTTTTGGCACGCGATGGCACAGTGGGCCCGGTTGGCCCATTTTTTGCTCTCCCTAGGCTCCAGAGCCTTTCTAGGAGCCAGAAACAGTGTGCTGGCTGGCGCACGCATGCATGCCGAAGCTGAGCTCACATGCCCACCGATATGGCTCCGCGTGCCACCTGTGGCACCCGTGCCATAGGTTCACCATCACAGACCTATACAATTACCTAGATCACAACTACCATTGTGTCTAAACAGCAACAAACTCTACAATTTAACTGCATTGTACAGAAAAAATCTTATCTTATATTTCATTGCATTTAGTTATAATGGCCCTAGTTCTATCATTATAAGAAAAACTTCTATTTATCTATACTATTCATAACATTAATGACTTTATATACACTTTAGCTTCTCCTTTAAAACACTTCTGCTCCAAGCTAAATAGCCCCATATACTGTAGTATTTCCTCACTGAGAAGTAGTTTTACAGCACTAAACATTTCAGTTATCCCTTTAAGCATTTTTTCAGCTCTGCAGTATCGTTTTCCAAATGCAGCGATTGCATAAACTGACTATTCATTCATTCATTCATTTATTCATACACACATATACATACATACATGCACGCATACATACAGTGTGGGGGCATGGTTGTGCATGCTTGTGTATATATGTATACCAATCTTTGTCTTCTATTGAAATCAATGAAGATGTGTAATCCATTTAAGTCCTACACTAGAAGCAATTGTTTAATTAGCACAATGACATTTTGAGAGTTTTTCCATAGGAGTGTTTTGCCAATTATGTCAGTGACCTGTGATTCATGAACCTGAGACTTCCCCTCTTCCCTATGCAATTAACATTCCCCTAGCCTGATGGTGAACAAAAGCTTTCTTTTTCTAGCAAACAATCATTCAACCTTTTAAATTTGTCAAGGTTTAGCACCATTGATTTAGTGAGAATTTAAAATATGTCTTTAATTATTTGTAAATATTTTAATTAAAATGCCAAGAAGCACATTCTGTAAAAGTTCCAAAAATAGATACAGAATGAATGGTGGTTTCAAAACTGTTGTGATTGGATAATGGAACCACATGCTGTCAACTTAAAAAACAGCAGAGCTTACTTCAATTTGTCTCAGAGACTCTAATTATCTATTATATATAATTTTATTGTGTAGTAATGTGTAAGATTTCTGGCCATTTTTTTCAAATTTATTGGGGGGAAAGCAAAATCGTGTCATATAGCCAGTTTCAACTCTGTGTGTGTGTGTGTGTGTGTGTGTATTTGCCATAGAGTTTGAAAGACTGCCTATTCAACATTTTAATCTTTTAATCTCTTGTTATCAGTTAATGAATATGTATAAAGCAAATTAAAGAAAATCAATGTAGTTGTTATTGTCAAATTAAATTCCAGAAATTGAATCGGGAAAACATATTATTGTAATAAAAAGAAAAGTTATTTCTTTTGGTATATTCTGTTTTCAGCAAGTATTGCGGGCCTAATTGGCAAAAGAAAGCCAGGACCATATTGGTTAGAAACATGCAGAAGAGGCCTTCATCCTGCAGTGAATAGACAATGGCTAAAACGATTGTTCTATTTTCAAGTCCTGAGTATTGAGATTTATATAACCAAAACTGCATTCTCCAATGGAAATATGAAGAAACTTTGCAGAGTGAAAGAAGACAAAAACGTAATAAAAGTCAAAAATTGCTAGAAGACTAAATGTGCTCAATAAGACAGAGTGATAGTTAATACTTTAGAGGCCAAAGAATGGATAAAGAGAACTGAAATGGATATCACAGAGTATTACACAGCAGTAGGAGGCGATAGAAATCAAAATGATAAATAAACACAGAAATTCTGGTTTTACTGGTTACTAACTGCAGATGATTCAATGGTTCCAAAGTGGCTTAAGCATTCTGTTAGTAATAACCCTGTTTGGGGTTATATACTGAATGAAGCTTTTAAAATAATCTTACATACTGGTTCTTCCATCCTCCAAATAGGAGATTTTCTTGAGTGACATCATCTCTTTTGCATTAATACTACAAATCATAATGCTTTTTAGCAGGGATTCAGAAATGCTAGATTGACTTATGCAACATCCATTTTTGGGGGTTATTGAGGGAGAAATTTTCTAATTTGTACTCGGCTTTTGAGAAGGCAATAAACAATTGTACTCTGTCCCTTTGCTTGGAGGGAATTCCTATCATTTTGTATCTCTTCCAAGTCACTGCAACACAAAATGAAAGCCCTGCAAACTTAATCTGTATTGTTAAGTTGGTAACTCTTAGACACCAAAATATGCTATTAGATCTTTTTTTATCTCTTCAGGAAACTAGAATGTCCTTGCTGAACAATGATGCATTTGTATTATTTAGTTCCTTAAGGCTACATACGTTTAAAATTAAGCCCTGTACAACATTTATAGACTTGGACTATAAGCTGCTAACTATTCCTTAGCAACCCTATTAACCAAGATCTAAAAATTGAAGTGCTTAATGTACACTTATATTGGTCATGAAATGCAGCAAAAAAATTATTCTGCTTTTCTCCAAGAATATATTCCCTGAAATCTTTTTTATATATAATTTTACTGAAACTTTTAAACAAGACAATAAAAACTAATATAAAGTGAAGATAAAAGGGAGGGAGGGGAGGAAATCAAAGTAAAAAGCAAAAAGTACAAGAAAAGAAAAAAAGTTGAAAATTAGAAAAGAAAGAAAAAATATTAAAAAGTGGCTTCTCATATTCTTCACTGCAGTTTTCTTCACAAGCTTTTTCAGAAATGGCCTCCTTCCTAGGGCTCCTTCGTAGGGCTGAGAGAAAGTGACTGGTCCAAGTTCATCAAGATGGCATTATATTGAAGGCAAAACAATAATTTTTTATTAATAACCAAACTAGCTCTTTTTTTTGAAATTATAACCAGTGTAAATTTCAACCCTTTTAACCACATATTTTCCCATCTATATTCTATAACCAAAATTCTTAGCACACTTTATCATGAATTCTTAGCATACTTTATCATACATTCTATAACCTGTTCTAGCCTTGTTTCAAATTTCAACAAAATGCTATACATTTTGGTAATTACATATTTCAGAATTGGAAATATAACTATGTACTGGTAAGTCATTTTATGGACAAAACTCAGCAGCACCTTTTTGTTGATAAAAATAGGATCTCCAATGTCCAATGATGGATATGGCACAAAAAGAAGTCATTTTATCCATTTTGAATATTTCAAATAACTGTAAATGGTAAAACCATCAACAACTATATGCTTTGGCTATTAAGTGCTCTCTTTATTTTGATTTTAGTTCCCCTTGATAGTTCTCCAATAAGTCATGGTACAACAAACATTTATTTTTGTCTGCCATTTCTCTTCCATGATATTCGTCCTGAGATGATATCCATGAAGGTATTTTCAGGTTCCGGCTGGGTTTATATCTATTAGATATTCTCTAATGAATATTCATATTCTCTAATGAATATCTAATGAGATTATTTTTGAAGTCCACATTAATTTTAACTGTAATGTTACCATAAATATCCATGCCATCCAAACCTCAGGTTATGTTCTTCTAACTGTAAAAGAGTCTTGTTTCTCAGCAACATTCATTCTTTTCGTCCAGATCAAGAACAATAAACAAAATACAATTTCAAATCTAGCAAACTAAATCATCCTTTCCTTTGCATCAGTGGCGAGTTGCTACTGGTGAACCGGTAGCGGCGGCGGAGCAGAAGCGTCGCTCGAGTGTGCGTGCGTGCACAAGCGAACCGTTAGCATACTAAATTGAAACCCACTACCACTTTGCATCTTATAATACTTTATATTTAACTCATTATTTTTCCCATCATATAAATTTAAATGCATCTTTCTGCCATAGTAATGTCTGAAACAAAAATATTATTCTTGACAAAGCATTCACTTTTTTCATAAGACGAGTGAAAATTTTAATTTTTCCCATCTTAACGTCCTTCTTTATTTAAGTCCATGTCTTAAGATTCTGTTCCCTTTATCATACTACTACAATTCTAACGTTATTACCTCCTTATATCAATATGGTACTAACTATGTAGTTCCATTATGGTAGAAGGGAAAGAAAAGTTAAGAAAGACAGAATCCAATTGTTATCTAAGCTTAATGAAGCTTGATCCACAGCTCTGTGAACAGCAGCTCTAACCTTTCTTTTCATAATATGTTCCAAAAAGTCTGCCAAATGATTAACGGGTCATACCATACAAAGTAGGCTGTGGTACAGAAGATTTGAATGCAGGATAATCAGTTAATAATTTTCACTGCTGCAGAAATTACTTAGTCAACGTTATGCCATACAAGAAAGTGGCAACATCTAGCTGACTTTGGAAGCTAAGCAGGGTCAGACTATGAATGATATTCTACTGGAAAATTTCAGCATTACAGATTAGACTTGGATTTTAAAAAAAAATTCCAGGTGGAAGGAAATAGCTATCCACTTCTGAATTCTTACCAAGAATTCTATGAGAGATAGACATTGACTTGAACGAATGGTCTACTTTAGTTACACACGTCTCTCCCTATGACTTAGCCATGTCATTCAGGCATGGTTTATATAATTTATGTTAAATTTCTGGGAGATCCAAAGTCTTATGTTAGAAATTAGACAGGACAACTTGTTATATGAAAGGTATGTCACATGGGCATTTGTCAATCAACCTTATAAAAATCATCACTCAAAAAAAATCACAATATTTTCCAATTGATCTTTTAGGACCAATCCAAGCAGAACCAATGTATAAACTATATACTGCTAAAACTGCAATTTGCTGATGAAATGCTATAAAGAAACAAGTTAATAAGCTTAACTATTTTCAACTTTGAAGCTTTTTGTGAAATGTAAGACATATACACACTAATTAAATTAGTCAATATACTATACTAGGTTAATATACTAGGTTAATTATCATACTGCAAACTGCAATTTGCTGACAAAATGCTATAAAGAAACAAGTTAATAAGCTTAACTATTTTCAACTTCGAAGCTTTTTGTGAAATATACCTACTAATTAAATTAGTTAATATACTATACTAGGTTAATTATCATACAGAAATCTTCCTGAATTGTAGTCATTTGTTTGAAAATTGCAAGGTAAATGGCAGCTACTATCAAAGTTATACAAGTCTACTAATACACCCTAAACTAAGCATTCCACTTCAGAAAGAGCGGTATTACACTACAATTCTTAGTTTGCTTCCATTTGACTTGTTAAAAATAGAGGAAGTAAATGTAATCTAAAATATACCATTAGAATTTAAGGGAAAAAGCAGGTAATTTTTCTTCAAAAGACATATAACTCCATTCAAAATAAAGGTTTACATAATTAAACTTGCTCAATTATGTGTCATAGCATTGCTATTTCTTTTTAAAATGTGCCACATTTTTTTAGAACATATGCACTCCAATATTTGATGAAAAAAGGAGGGAGGGGGTTGCCATGGTTAAGTCAGCATCTTTTGTTGAATACTGGAATAAATTGATGCATAGAGCCGACACCCACATAACTTGTCAGCACAAGTTACTGATTTTTTTTTACTTTGCATACGTAACACTAAGAGAAATGTGTTAAATATAATTGTTGTTATTCAAACTTCTTTGCTTTGCTTTGCAATCCTTCCAACACCTCATCCTCAGAAAAGCAAGAATAGAATTCTCTGTTGAGTTTTTCTTAGGTGAAAATGTCAGAGGCCAAGTATAAAGCATGAAAAATGTTACCATGGTGATAATATTATAAAATTCCTAAGATAAGAATATACGTATCTCCCTTGTGTCAGGAAGCTGTGCTTTAACGGGGCTATAATATTTTTAAGTGGGCCATAAAGTAACACACATCCATAGAGAGATACCTAGTTCATTCTTGCCACAAAGAGACTGATTAATTTCTTACGCCGAACAACCGGAAGCAAACTATATGTGTTAGGCTACAACATCATCTCCAATAAGTATGGTCCTTGTAATCAAAATCATTGGGAGGCCCTTGAATTAAATATTCAAGCAAGGGATAAATGAGTCCAACAGGTATGCAATAGAATAATTATCTTATATCTTTATTTTCTGCTGTTTTACCTAGGATGCTAAATTACAGGCAAATTTTGGATGGCTCTAGGCAGATTGCCTTCAAGTTACATTAAGGTCTGATTTACAATAAGGAACAAAAGGGCACAGAGTTGCCTTATTGGGGAGAGGGGCAGCATATAAATGTAATAAATAAATAATTACACTCATTATTTTCAATATACAAAAATGGCAGCCATAATACTTGCACATGCACAAAACAGAGGCACATACACCATTCTCTTGCATGCATCCACACATAATGCAACATGCACACAAGAGAATAGGTTTATGGAAGGATTCCCAAAACAGACCCTTGTATAATTGCAGGAATGTCCCTATTTCTTTGTCAACAAATATAATGTTTAGGACGGAAGAGACTTGAAGTATAAGATATAAAAAAGCATCAGGTTACCTCTTTCTACAGCAAGTCATTAATTTCAGATACCTTCTTTAACAAGCAATAAAATATTTCTTTTAGCTAGTAGTGAAAAATTTGGGGAAACCAGTTATAGTCCTTTTCAAAACTCTCAGAGATTGGAGATGGAAAAATAGTGTGAAAGCTTCAGAAATATTTATCTTGGGTCCTGAACTTAGTACCTAGTGGAAATAATTTGTTCATTAACATCTATCAAGCTCCTAATTTTTAGTTCCTTCCCTCCCTCTTTCTCTCTTCTCCCCACCACTCTCTCCCTCCCTCCCTTCCTTTCTTGGAACACTGCAAGGCCAATAACCAATCTGAACTATAATATGTATTTCTAATAATGCATCTTGGCCTGGACTTTCTCTTAGAAAACAAAAAGCGGTAATAAGCCAAAGATTTGGTCACCTTCTGTCAATGACTCTATGAGAATGCCCATTAGCTCTGAATATGTCCATTAGCTCAAAACACTGAGGACCCGTGTTCTATATAATTCATGGATGCTACACTTTATAATATAGACCTGATAAACATTATCAAATGAGTATTTCAAGAATAAGAAGATCTCAAAATGTCCATTTGAATACATAGCATGCTATTTTTTTCAATAGAACAACAGGAGCTAGTGTAGTAACTGAACATATCACAAGGTTGTTATGGAGGGAAAATTTGGAGGAATTGCTTTGTATTCCTTTTATTCCATGAAAGAAAAGCATGATATAAATATAACAAACAAGCACATTCAGAAGACAGCATGCCACTAGGTATGGAAATCTGACTGATTCTTGCAAAAATCTAAGATAGAAGAAAAGACAGAAAAATAGTAAGAGGGAAGCAGAGTGTAAAAAATGTGTATGGCTGGCCTGATCTTTGTATCGGAATAACATTACACCATATACTGCGGGATGTTGAAATTCTACTATTTTTCAAACTGTTGGGTTGTTCTAATATTTGAAAGCAAACTTGGAGTGAAGAATTGCATCATTGATATGGATGCAGATCAGTCAAATGTTTTAATTGATCCTATTAAAGCAAACATTCTTTTGTACATTACAATTCTTAGGAAAAAGCTGACTTTATTAGTCGAAGAGCAGTGATACTGTTGCAAATAAATACAGTGGAATTTGAGATATAATGATAGGCACATTGTGGGTGTTTAATGAGTAAGGATAGCTAAGAAGCAGCAACAAAGTTGCATTCTTTCACACAGATACCAAAAAAGTCACCCTGAGTCACAACCTATGGAGGAGGGGAAACATAAAGAAGAGACCCCAGTAGTTTAAAGCAGCTTGGTATTTCAAATGGTCTTAGCCATGCTGAAGAGGTTATGAATATTTTAAATAGTTAATATTAAAAGTGTTTTGTAGCACCAGAAGCATAAACTAGAATAACAAACCTCATAAGACTTTGTACATTAAACAAGAACACATCTGTGATCCACGTACATTAATAGAAAGCAATTACCACTGGAGAGAGTGTAAACTACATTGAAACAGGTGCCATTCTAGCTGCTAACATTTCCATTTTGCTTGCGTACTCAGTCTTTCAGTGACATGTTCATGTCAAAAAGTCCTAATTTGGTTCTAAGTGTGTACAAGAAACAGGGAGATAGTGTTTTTAAAAAGCTCTATGAAATATTAGGTTAAATATTCAAATCCTTAGCTCAATGTGTTTTTTAAAGTTTTCCTATAATGCCTGGAAGCCATACTTTTAGCCTGTCCTCTGTTATTAATAGACCATTAATATGTTACTAATGCAAGCAACAATATGGATACCACAGGCCAATGCCAAGACTCCCCTATATGAAAAGAGCCCTCTACCTAGATGCTACTGAGATGTAGCCGCTTGGAGATTTGAATCCTCATTTGAAATGAAGAACCACATTGCAACTTCTGTCTCTAGCGTCTTTTGGGGGGCATCATACGAACTACAAGTAAAACTAACAGTGTTGCCACAAAATGAGTATGGCAAAAAGAAGCTGGAATATCCACTCACTTGCTCATGTTTCTCAAGAAGAACTGGGCCTCTGGCCATCCACAAAGAAGACCTCATCCACTTGTGTTCTCCTTCATCCATGTCTAATCTCTACTACTCCAGCCCAGAGGAATTGGTGATATATAAATAAACTAAATCCTTGTGCAGAGGCAATGCAAATTGAGGCATCCCCTCCTTCATTTATATGTCCCCTCTACCTGTAGATATTGCACCCAAAGTGCAGATATGTTCATTCCAAATTAGAGAACAATATTAGCAACATTTCTTGATAGTATCTTTCTGTTCATCCTCCAGTGAGCAAAATTATATCCACTATATTGGCATAAGCAAGGAGTAGCACAAAGATAAGACATTTCCAAGATAAAGAGTGGGAACTTGTGGCACTCCAGATGTTGTTAAGCTACTCTTTCCAGCATCCTTCACCTTTAGACTCACTGACAGGAGATACTGGTAGTTTACCACATTGTCCTATTGGGAGAGGTTCCCAATGCATGTACGTATATTCTCTGAACAGTGCCACATGGAGGCCAAAGAGAGAGCACAGGTCTGCAGGTAGCTGCTCAAGCAAGAAGCAACCCAATCACCTCTCCTCCATTCCTCTCTCCTCTCCCTCTGTGTTGCAGAGAAGTAGGTTCTAGGCATAACAAGCCCAATCCTACCTACTGCATTGCCTACAGCAGGATTGGAGGGCAATCAAAGAAAGGGGTTGCTTTCACTCTTTCGGGGAATCCATGATAAGATTCCCCAAGCAAGAGAAGTCAGAGGAGAGAATTTCCTGCCAAATTCTTCTGACCGTGCTATTTAAAAAAGAGAGTAAATAACTATGCAAGAGTAGCAAGTGACCCTGCTAGCATTCTCCTCCTCTCCTCTCCCAGTATCCACAGAAAAATTGCAACAGATATGAAAGGAAGATGCCACCACATCCTTTTATCTGTTTGCCTTCCCTCTTTATAAGAAGGGAGCCAGCAGGTCTAACAAATGAAGAGAAGCTATCACTGCCTCTTCCTTGAACAGCATCTGGTTTCCACCACTCTGCCTGGGTCACCTAGAGGGAGACTGCAAGAGAGTGGAAGGTTGTCGGATTGGGCCCAGGATGCCATCTATGAAGGCAGAAAAAAAGCAGGTAGTGGCAGCTTCTCTCTCTCTCTCTCTCTCTCTCTCTCTGCAGCACCACGGGGGTCCAATTTTCCCTAACCATAAAGATGGCATACTCAATCAGCCACCTCTGCCCACTTGTTCACACCCTCTTTCTTGGTGTCACTGGGCTAACAGCATGATTATTTTAAAAAAAGGGGGGGTGTTGTCGTTCAAAAGGGATTCTGAAGGTATCCACAACCAGGAACTGGTCCTACATGAGGTAAGTTTTTTAAGCACACCTACCAGGAGCATCTGCCATTTCCCCACCACTACCACAAAGGTGTTGCCACCTTGATCCCAGCTCAAGCAACCAACCAGCCCCCTCCAGACCTACACAGCTTCGGGGGGGGGGGAGGAAAGAGAAGGCTATCAAATCGATGAAGGAGGATCCCTGTCCTCCCTCTCTTGCCTTCATTGCAGCGAAGCTTTCTCCCCTTAGCAACCGCTGCATTTCATCTGGTTACCACCAGCAGCAGCACCCCGAGGCGCCTTCTCTCCTCCGCCGCTCACCCACCGCAACCAAGCCCACCCTCCGTGCCTCCGCGCCAAAGGAGCGAGAGAGCCCCGGGAGGAAAAGCAGAGAGGAAGAAGCTACACACCACACACACCACCATCAAACCCCAACTTCCCCCAGCCTCGAACCTGCCTTCCCCACCCCGAAAGACAGAGCGCGCGGCGCTTCCCCGGCTAACACACCCCTACAGCAGCGCGACCGAAGGAGCAGCAGCAGCAGCAGCCACAGCCACAGCAGCCCCTTCCCCATGCAAGGACGCAGCCTCCGAGAAAATACTCACATCGCAGGGTGGAGAACGCGTCCTTTTAAGTCTCCGTTGCCTGCAGATAACTGACAGCTGAGATCACGATTCCTACCAAGAGACCGGGGGTCCGGGGTTTATGGGGCGTGGGAAGCTGGAGGAAAGGCGAGGGGAAGTGGGGTAGGGCGGCAGCAGGATGGCGACCGACCCCCCCTCTGGTCGTAGCTCCCCTCCCCCATGCTAAGACCACGATGCGGATACCCTTCAGGAGCACATCTGGGCAACACTTCCTTTCCCCTATGCGGCCGTCTGGAGAACAGGTACCTTGTCAGCTGAAGTCTCTCCGTTTGCCAGAGCCCCACGGCAACCACCCCAAAAGAAAGCTCTTCATCCAGTAAATCCTTGCGGAGCCGGCAGCCGAGCGAAGAAAGGGGGCTCCTGCCGCCGCTGCCGCCGCCACCAGAGCCGCGGGAACCGCGAAGCAAAAGAAAAGGGGGGCGAGCCACCCTCTTCCCCGCGCATCTGTCAGAGCCGGGGCGCAGGAGCGAGACTCACAAAGGCGCGCGAGCAGGGCTGCTTCCCATCGCCGCCGCGGCGACGACTGGCCACGAGGAGCGCGGAGGCGGCGGAGCCTTCCCGCCCCCCAAACCCGGCAAGGCTCGCGGCTGGGGTTTCCTCCCGCGCGGCGAGGGCCTCCTGGAGGAGGGAGGAGGAGGAGGCGTCGCTCCTGCACAGGTGCTATGGCTGCAGCCGACTGACAGACGGGCAAAGAGGCACGGCTGCTGCCGCCACCGCCGACATGTGGCCGAGCCTCCTTCGCCTTCACCGGTTCCTGAGGGTGGCAGCGAAAGCCTTGAAGGAGAGCTCGGCGTCCGTCGGAGGCAAACGGGGAAGGGCACAAGACGACACCCCCCCCCCTCCGGGAAGCGCCGTCCGTGGCGGTCCTGGTCAAGAGGGCACCGGGCAACCAGGGACTTCTCTCCTCAGGGGCGGGGCGGCCGGGGGGAGGAAGAAAGGGAGAAGTAGCTGAAGTGGGTCCTCCAAATCCCAGGCGCGGGGGTGGCGACGCTGAGGGGGAGGGGAGCGCTTGCACGTCGGATTGCCGGGGAGCTGGGAAGCCGCGAAGCTCCCTCACAGAGAGGGAGGAGGCCAAGTAGCAACAGCAGTTCCCGCCCCCACCAGCTCCGCGTCAGAGCTGTTCAGCAGCCGCCGCCGCCGCCTCTCCTCGGGCCCGTCCCCCGCTTCTTCCCGAGAGTTTTTTTTTCCCCAAACGTGGACGGGGAGGGGGGGGAGAGAGAAAGAGAAAAACGAAGTGGGCGTGAGGACGGTGTAGCAACGCCGCGCGGATTCTGCCGCCCTCCTCCGTGCTCTGCACGTGGCCGCCCGAGTCCCGCAGCAAAGCACACGCCCCTTTCTCCCCCCCCACCCCCCAGCTTTGCTCGGAGCTGCACCTTGACGATTCAGTTGCGGTATCTTGATCCGGGCGTCGTAAGGCAGATCGGGGCTACCCTGCTTCCTCGCTTCCATCGAGGACAACCCTCGGGAGGTTGAGAGAGACGGGGTCTCCATCACCTGCCGGCCACCTCTTAATTCTTGGGGGCGGGGTGGGGGTGGGGAAGGATTATCGGTGGCAAGAATTGGATGAACTAAAAAGATTAGGTGAGTGACGGTTTGGTTCCCGTTGCCCTAAGCCGAGGACTAGGTATTGTTGCTTCGCCCAGCTCCGTGCATTGCATCCACCATACTAGCAGAAGATTGGGGTTTTGGTGCTGCAGATAATCCAACCCCAGTTGCTTTGCCTTTGCATGTGGTCCTGGCAATCTGTTTATCAGGGGAGAAGTCTTTAGAAGCTTCTGTCTGATAAATCACTGTCACTGCACTGGCTTTTTAAGGACATCCTTAAAACCATAATGGTGAAAGATAGGTGTTAGTGTTGTCATTTTCAAGGTGTCTGCTTCCTCTTAAAGATTCCTAAGACGCTAAGACATCTGAACTGGTGCTGATGCTTGCGGTCTGTTCACCCACCACAACAGCTCTTAGGGTACAATTTAAATAGTTGGTCACATATATGATTTTTCCCTACCTTTTAAATTAAAAAACCACCTTTTTATTTACTCCAGTCAGAGGGTGGATATGCAACAGAGTAAATTTAATACACTGTGTGGTAATATTATATATAGCTTTTTATAAAAATAGCTGTCTTTTTTGTCCTTAATTAAACAAGACAAATAAAAAATGTAAACGATTTATAAATATATATTTGATTTCTCATCTCTATGCATAAAGATTTACACCACAGTTTCACTAAAGGTTGAACATATATCATTATATTTATTGTACATAGTCCACACCTATAAGCAACCATTCATAAGTCACAACATAGGGCCTTCAATCCACTGAGTAATTAGAGCATAAATTTATCTTTCCTAAATTGAAAAATAAGTCTCTTGTTATTCAACAGAAGCATGGAGTACCCATTTCCATTGTCCAGTCTTCAATTTCAATTTAGTAGGTATATAGTTAAAAAAATATGGACATCTGAAAATATTAAATCCTTTCAAATTACTCAGATTAATATACTTATCTTAAAATTTAGCTGTGAAAAATTGGAAAGTATGAAGCGCGCACATCAATTTACCTCATGAACTAATGATGTTCAAATAGTGAAACTTTCCTACCAATCAAACACAACTAAGAAAAACAACGCACTGTCCTGAGGAAAGAAGGAAACCATCAAATTACCTCATTAATACATTGTGCTATATCATAAAAGTAATTTGTTTGACTTGGATTAGTTCTAATTTATATGGCTTAGCACAGTGATGGCGAACCTTTTTGCCAATGCGTGCCAAAAGTGGGGGGAGTGCGGGAGTGCATGTGAGTGCCCACACCCATAATTCTATGTGCGTGTATGTGTGCATGACCCCCCCCATGCTTCCCTCGCTTTTGGCACGTGATGGCACAGCAGGCTTGGTAGGCCCGTTTTTCGCCCTCCCCAGGCTCCAGAGCCTTTCTAGGAG
>JANHZT010000221.1:201035-216192 GCA_032468215.1 Stegonotus admiraltiensis
AGTTGAAAAGAAAAATAATAATAATAATAATAATTATTATTATTATTATTATTATTATTATTATTTCAAAGGCTCACCTGTAGTAGCAAAATAATTCTGACCCTCACTAGTGGAGCATCCTAATAAAACTGCATGATAAGAAAACAGTTGACCTGTTAAGCTTACAAAGATTCACCTTGTGAATCCTTGTAAGGGATTGCAAGGGCAAAATTTAATTTTTTTGTTTTTGAACATCAATCAAGTTATTTTTAAGAAGTGGGGGACATTTTTTTTCCAATTATTCTGGGATTAGACAGAAGACCGGCTAACAATGAAGTGGAGTCAAAAAGCCAATAAATATTTGTATGAACTTTGAACTAATCTGAATGTGTACTCCTTCCATTATTCCCACTGGTGCTTTTGTTTAAGGGAATGAAAGCAGAAAGAGCAAGGAGAAGCCTTTTGTTTTCTCATACCTTCCCTGTTGCCTGCAGAGCTTTGAATGTGTCAGCAGACTGGACTGGATGTCTTTTACAGCTTGGCCTTCAAGCATGAGCTGCATTTTTCTTTCCACGACCTTGTCCAACTGATTCTAAGCACTGATGAAATAGCCGGGAAGGTTTTCTTGAATTATGTTAGAGGGCACAAGATGATTGAGGAGGGGCGGGGAGGCTGTCTCTGAAATATAATATGCTTACCCCATGTAGGGTGTTGTATATCAGACCATGTCTTCACCCACCTTTTGGTACTCTGGAATCATTTTCTGCTAATGACTATGATAGAATGTCAATGACTGACCAGAATAAAAATTAGATTCAATGTACCTCTTGAGAATTTCAGAACGATAGAATTGAGAGAGCCAGAGAAGTTTTAAATATCTTTCCCCATATAAAATTCCATTTTCCCAGCAGTTGGCATAATTAGAAATTACATACTTGACTGATCTTCTAGAACTAAATTTAGGAAAAAATAATTGGTATTGTTAGACAAGGTCAGACCAAAATATGTTGCAAGAATCTAAAGGGCCTTATGCAGTGAGCGCTCCAGGCTAGGATCATTTATTTAATAAATATAAATATTTTCTTGACCTTATAAAGTCCTTATAAAAAAGACCTTTCAATATAATCACTAGTTTTAGAGCAAATAATTGTAATATTCATTGCATTTAGCTGCACAGGAAATATTAACATGAATAAGGAAAAAGGAAGAAATATTTTATTTTTTTGCAATAGTGGCAAATATCTGCAGCTTGAGTGTAGGATGAGGGTGAAGTTTTGTTCCCTGAATGTTCAGAAACTAACCCACAAGCTCAGAGAATGAACTTCACCCTCATTTTATTTTTTTATTTAAAACAATGATAAAGCTGCCCATCTTATACCAAATTCTCATTATTAAATCAGCAGATGGGCTTCCTTGATGCTATGATTATTTTACGCCTTAAACAAATTGACATTGATATTATTGTTACTGTATTAATTTCTGTTGGCTTTTAAAATGATTTTTTTACATTTAATTATATAATACAATTAGCCAATTTTATTACATAATAGAATTTTAACAGATTAAATAAAATAACAGACAATAATTAAGAATAATGTACTACTCTGAGCTTCATTTTAAACTAACACATATTTGAACATAAATTACTATGTGTCTCAGGCATATATACACTAGTATTTCATTGTTCATACTCAATAAAGCTATACAAAATTATTAAAAGAAATCATTTTCAGCTACACCAAGCCTTTCTCTTCTTTTGGTTCCTCATTAATTAAATATATTTCTAAAGCTGGAGAACTGGACTCTCCAGTTTTAGAAATATCTAAAACTCTCTGCAGATATATTGCATGGGACCCTTAGTGGTCTCTGATATATCACCCCAGAATGAGTAGATTAGTGCATCCTGGGATGTTCCCGAACATTCTCTTTCCTAAATGGTCGTTCTTGTCTGTATCTGACTTTGATGAGCAAAAAATGTTTATTATGGCCCTGGTTTCAAAGGAACAGGAAGTAAAGGGCCAACAACATTACCGCTGTCTATTAACTCCGGCAAATATTAGCCATTGTCTATTGACCTGTGCTAACTAAGATGTAGGCAAAAAGAAGTATCAAACTCCCAATGAGTAGAACAAGCAAAAGAAATCTTTCCTTCCTTCCTTCCTTCCTTCCTTCCTTCCTTCCTTCCTTCCTTCCTTTCTTCCTTCCTTCCTTCCTTCCTTCCTTCCTTCCTTCCTTCCTTCCTTCTAAGATGACTACCTTGCTATAAGTGAGTGTTGCCCATTTTACCACCTTTTTGCCACAGCTGTTAAGCAAATCACTGCAGTTGTTAAATAAACAATGGTTGTTAAGTGAATCTGGCTTTCCCCATTGATTTTGCTTGTCAGAAGCTGGCCGGGAAGGTGACAAACGGTGAACACGTGACCCTGGGACAGCGCAACTGTCATAAATACATGCCAGTTGCCAAGCACCCGAATTTTGATCACATGACCATAGGGATAGTGCAGTGGCCTTAAATGTGAAAAACGGTCACAAGTCACTGTTTTCAGTGCCGTTGTAATTTCAGTCAGTAAACGAACGGTGGAAAGTCAAGGACTACCTGTATTTCATCATCTGGCAACGTTGATTTGTCTTGGATTGTGAATGTGCTTTCATATGCCTACAAATCCAAAGGTAGCACCCAGAAACTGTGTACAGCAAAAAAAATCATTTATGGTCCATCAAGTAACAGCTCCTCAAACACCTAAGCAAAATTGTCTGCTACAATGTCCTACCTGTCAACAACTATTTCAGCTTCAACCTCAATAATAGATACAAACTCAAGGTAAACTGCTCCAAACTCAATTGCAGAAAATACAACTTCAGCAACAGAGTGGTCAACACCTGGAATGTTCTACCTGACTCTGTTGTTACATCCTCAAACCCTCACAGCTTCTACCTTAAACAGTCTACCGTGGACCTCACCCCATTCCTAAGAGGTCTGTAAGGGGGAGTGCATAAGCGCACCAGCGTGGCTACCATCCCTGTCCTACTGTCCCCATTTATTTGTACTCATTTCCTGTGTTCATGTCCATGTTTATACTTATACCTGTTATTTTCTACATGTTTGACAAACTAAATACATAAATAAAATAAAATAAACACTTTTGTGAAGATTTCTGTACCAGGATTTTCAACTTCACTTTTAACACCAGGCTGAAATCCTTCTTCTCTTAATCCACATGCCTTTTGCTACCTGGCAAGCTCTCTGGATACTTCTAAGAAATAAGCAGTTTTTCTTATTTCAAAGGCTCACCTGTACTAGCAAAAAATAATTCTGACACTTACTCCTGGAGGGAGGGTGCTGATAAAACTGCATAATAAGAAAACAGTTGGCTTGTCAAGCTTGCAAGGATTCACAGGGCACCACTTGATTTTGTGTTCTGGAAAATTAATCAACTTATTTTTTTAAATTATTTTAAAAATAATTTAATTATTAGTTTTAATTAGTTTTAATTATTCTGGGACTAGGCAGAAGACCAGTTGACAGTGAAGTGGAGCCAAAAAACCCCGTAAAAAAGAGAAGATACTTGAATAATAGGCTTTCTGCATTGCTTCAAGGTAGAGCTGCATTAAGACCTTTATAAACCCTAAGTGCATTTGTCCTTGTGGGCCCTTGTTGCAAGAATAATCTGAATGTGTACAGATATAAAAAGTATTCCCTGAGCTTGGATAAAGGTTCCCCTCACATACGTGCTAGTCGTTCCTGACTCTAGGGGGCGGTGCTCATCTCCGTTTGAAAGCCGAAGAGCCATCGCTGTCTGAAGACATCTCCATGGTCATGTGGCCAAGACTAAATGCCAAAGGCGCACGGAACACTGTTACCTTCCCACCAAAGGTGGTCCCTATTTTTCTACCTGCATTTTTTCGTGCTTTCGAACTGCTAGGTTGGCAGAAGCTGGGACAAGTAATGGGAGCTCACCCTGTTACGTGGCACTAGGGATTTGAACTGCTGAACTGCCGACCTTTTGATCGACAAGCTCAGTGTCTTAGCCACTGAGCCTATAGACCTCAGTAAATCCCAAGGAATAATCATAAACATAATACAATATATTTTATGTAGAATATGTAAATTGTGGATTTTATTTATTTATTAATTCAATTTCTATTTTTACTATTACTTTTCAGATTTCAGATTTTTTTAAAAAATTAAACATTTTCCCAGCTCCCCCCCCCAAAGGTTCCTAGGCCCTAGGCATTGTCCTTAATGGATAATAAATGTGTACAGGTAGTCCTAGACGTACGATAATAATGAAGCCCAAAGATTCTGTCATATGTTATAATGCTGGTAAGTCAAGCTACCTATGTGACTAGCTGTCGCGCCTGTGACGTATCGGGGCACGACACATGGGACTGGGACCACCGTTCCTCTGATCTGCTGCTACCAACGGGGAACCAGCATTACCTTCGACCTGCGGCCGTCGTTTAAGCACTGGGGGGGATGTTAGGCAGTCGGGCACGGGTGGCAGGCAGCGTCGGGATAGGTTTATATTTCTTCGCTGGTGTGGCCACCGTTCCTAATGTTTCCGGCATTCCTTCCCTGGTGCAGAGAGATGACGCGGCGCTCTCCACCCCGCTGAACAGCTGTTGGGCGAGTGGCGGGGCGGGGTGATGGGTTGGGCCAGTATAATAAAGGCGCTATGGGGCTAGCCCTCCTAGCACCAACTTCAATTCTGTAAGGAGTCTGTTTTCCACCTGGATCTGCCGACCAACATTAAACTGTCTTCCAACCGCCGCCCTGCCCTGTGTGGTCTGTGTTTGCTGTCATCATTCGGCAGATATAAGTTCTTGGTCATGCCGTTTGGACTTCAGGGCGCCCCGGTGGTTTTCATGCATCTAATTAACACATTAATTTGGCCACAAATTAAACAGGTATTAGAGAAAGCAACAACAAAATATAAAACTCAGGCAGACAAGAAAAGAGCACCTATGAAGCCATTGGCTGTGGGAGACCTGGTGTATCTCTCGACAAAATATATAAAATTATGAATATCTAGTCAGAAATTGGGCCCAAAGTATATAGGCCCTTTCCCGGTAGCGAAGGTCATTAATCCCATCACCATGAAATCAACTCTCCCACCACTGCTGGGAAAGATCCATCCAGTTTTCCACAGCAGTTTACTAAAGATAGTGAACTCTACCCGAGACACTCTACAACGCCCGAGTCCTTTATCAGATGGGCAATATGAGATTGAAGAGATTGTGGATTCAAAACTCCATAGGGGCAAGTTGATGTACATGGTGCGTTGGAAGGGATATCCATATGAGGAAGCATCTTGGTTACCCGTAGAAAACCTGAATGCGGACCGCCTCCTTCGATGGTTCCATAAGCAACATCCACAGAAACCAGGACCGACTGTTAATCCCTCTACTTTATGTCTTGCAGAAGGACCACTGGTGAAGGGGACCCGCCTGTCATGCCCGTGATGTATCGGGGCACGGCACACAGGACTGGGACCGTGGTTCCTCCGATCCGCTGCTACCAACGGGGAACCGGCATTACCTTCTACCTGTGGCCGTCGTTTAAGCACTGGGGGGGATGTTAGGCAGTCAGGCACGGGTGGCGGGCAGCGTCAGGATAGGTTTATATTTCCTCGCTGATGCGGCTACTGTTCCTAATGTTTCTGGCATTCTGTCCCTGGCGCAGAGAGATGACACGGCGCTCTACACCCCTCTGAACAGCTGTTGGGCAAGTGGCAGGGCAGGGTGATGGGTTGGGCCAGTATAATAAAGGCGCTACGGGGCTAGCCCTCCTAGCGCCAACTTCAATTCCGTAAGGAGTCTGTTTTCCACCCGGATCTGCCGACCAGCATTAAACTGTCTTCCAACCGCCGCCCTGCCCTGTGTGGTCTTTGTTTGCTGTCATCGTTCTGTCCTGGGGAGTCTGAGACTAGCCCAATTTTATAACCTTTCTTGTGAAAATCATTAAGTGAACCCATTGTCTCCAATAGGTGTTTTTTTTAATTGAAAACTAGAAGTGAATGCTGGATTTCAGCAAAAAAAAAAATCACACATCACAGTCATGTGAATCTGTGATATGGCAAATACTGGTTGCCAAGCACCCAAAATGTGATCATATGACCAGGGGGGGAACAGGCATTGGAACTTCAACTCTGGCTCTTAAAATCCTTTTGTGGGGGGGGGAGGTCTATCATAACTTCAAATGGTCACTAAGCGAGGTCAAGTCAAGGACTACCTATATTCCCAGGGCTATGCACTGTCTGAAAACAAAGACCAAGCTAAAATGGAACATGCTACCATTGCTTGTTTTCTAGAGGTTACTTATTTCTGTGGTTTTCTTTAGCAAAAAACATTATATAATGTTTAAGAGGGTCCATTTTCTTGAACTTACAGGTATTCATAATTTAGACTTGGGATCTAGTCTGGTTGCCACTCTGATAAAAACATACTTCGGATTTTTAAAAAGAGTTAATTTTGTGTCATGGAACGTTAAAGCATTGAGAGGGACAGCTAAAATAAGGCAAATTCTATGTAAACGGAAATTGATGAAATCCAAAGTCTTTTTTAAAGCAGGAAACATATTCTTCCAAATGAGAAAAATGGATTGGCAAGAGAATAAATTGAAAATATTTCCATAAGTAGAAATTCAAAATCTGCAAGAGGAGTAAAAATGGCAGTGAGAGCATCTTCTAATTTTATAGCTGAAAAGAGATTGAAAGTCACTGTTTAATTTTAGTAGTTAAATGTGGAACTCTTCCAACGATGTGGATACATTTCTATGGTTTAACTAATGATGAACCAAATATTTCCCAATGATCATTTTGCTATTATTTTGCTTTGGGATGCAAGTAGATCAAATAATAGTTGCTAGAATCTTTAATTGAGATTCAGGACCATTAACAGGTAATCCTCGACTTACAACAATCTGTTTAGTGACCGTTCGCACTTACAATGGCACTGAATAAAATGACTTATTTTTCACACTTATGACCCTTGAAGCATCCCAACAGTCATGTGGTCAAAATTCAGGTACTTGGCAACTGACATGTATTTATGACAGTTGCAATGTCCCAGCATCCCATAATTCACTTCACAACTGTCTTGCTTAGCAATGGAAATTTTGAACTCTATTGTGGTCATAAGTTGAGGGCTACCTGCTTTGGATAGGAACAAGATTTCTAAAAAGAAAATGAATCCCCAGAGTTGCCCTGATCTTTAGATGTACATTCATGATTTTAGTGGACATATGGAAACTGTTTAATGCTAACAGAAAAGAATATATCCTTTTATGTAGCTTACATGGCACTTGTTCATTGGACTGGACTATTTCCTAATATCATACTTTTTGGTCAACTAAGTGAAAAAAATTAGCTTGTCCACTTTTAATTTCTGACCATGCACCTATAGTGATGTAACTGAACTTGGGGGAGGGGGAAATCCAGCTTCTAGGAAATGGTATTTTAAGACTTTCTCACTAGAAGTTTTGGCAAGTGCAGAACAACAAAAGAAAGACATCCATTTATCTTTTCAAACAGAGCTTCAATTAGCTTGAGGGTAGTTTGAGATGCATTTCAAACATTTAATTGTGGTAAGATAATAGCCTAAGCTTAATGGCAGGAAATATGCATTAATCACAATGTAGGGTATTTTAAACCACAAGTAAAACAAGCCATGAAAGAATATACCACAAAATGGATCTCAGGATGCATTTCAACAGTGTACTCATCACCACCAGAGTCGTATCTGAGTCCATCCACCTTGTTGCTGGTTGTCCTCTTCTCTTTTCTTCAACCTTTCCCAACATTAGAACCTGTTTCAGAGAGTTAAGATTTTGCATTGTGTGTCAGAAGTAGGAAAATTTGAACCTGGTCGCTTGGAGCTGAAGGGAGAACTTTGGGTTGATTTGTTCAATAATCCATTGGTTTATTTTTTGACTATCCATGTTACTTCTGTACCAGCGGTGGGTTGTCCCTGGTTTGCACCGGTTCTATAGAACTGGTAATAAAACCGGTGGGAGGCTCCGCCCACTGACCCTGATGTCATCAAAATGCTTCTGTGCTTGCGCAGAAGAGCCCCATTGCGAACCGGTAGTAAAGGTAAGTAGAACCCACCCCTGTTCTGTACCTCACAATTTTAATTGCAACCTGCCTACTAAAACTGTTGAATGCAATATATTCAAATTTTGTTTTTCTGTGGAATCTAGTGCAACAGGAACTTAAGAAACGTCTATGGTTTTGAATGTGCAATGTAAAGGTTTTTTAAAGGATAAGCTAACAATCTAATTTCCTGATAACTAAACAGTTTAAATTAATTTAATTTGCAAGAAATCCAGAATAGAGAATTAGGAGTCAATGGTTTCAAGTTTTTTAAAAAAGCTAAAGATGTTTCTTAGGACCCTGCTAATTCATTAACAAACATTTTGGGACTCTCAGCAGATACTGAAAAAGGAATAGCTGTCTTTTGTTTTTCCTAAGGTAGAGACAGGGGTGGTATTCAGCTGGTTCGGGCTGGTTCGGGCGAACCGGTAGTTCCAATGATCAGATGGACCCGCCCACCAGCCCCCGCCCTATCCTGTCCTATGTTTCCTTCTTTCTGGCTCAGCTGATTCGTGCAGCACAGCTGATTTCCGCGCCTCCACTTTTCTACTTACTGGGGCTGCCTTAGAAGGTAAGCTGAGCTTCAAATTGCTGTATTTTGAACACTGTGCACAAGCGCCAAGCCGGTTGTTAAACCAGTTGCATCCCACCACTGGGTAGAGATTGTTAGCTCTTCAAAGTAGATCCGAAAGAAAAAACAAAGATATAAATGCTAATACTACATTTATTATAAGGTTCCAGTAACAAAATCTTGCAGGTCTAAATGCCTCTCCCTGCTCTCTCTCTAATTATCTTCAAGTGAATTAATGAGATTTGAAGATGATGGAACTTGCTGAGATGGCTAAATTAACTTCTTTGATCAGAGAAAAAGACAGTATCTATGCTTATTGCTGACTGGAGACCCTGTTTTGCTTAAAATAGGAAAAAAGTGAATTTATGGTTTGTAGTTTTCCTTATTACAATAGATTATAGAAAGAAAAGAGTTATGAAGTAACCATAGTGTAAGAGTTAAATTTATAATTGTACTGATAACTGCTGTAAAGAAGATCAGAAACAACTACTTTTATCTCCGATGTTAACCCTGCTTATGTGGGTGTTAGTTGCTGGAGAGGATATATTCTGGTCTATCTGTTTCCTTTATAGCTTTGTTTTTAAATGTCTCTTCTGAATGGTGTGCAAATATGGTTTATCTCCAAGAGCACCAAGGTCTCCACAGTTGAATCCTAAGCTTTATATATTCTCTTCTGTGGGATACTTATAATTATCATTCATTTAGTTTCTTACGTTGTAGATATTTGTCTTCTTTTATCTTTCCCCTCACAATTATACCTTTTGTTTTCTTCTTTTTCTTCTTCTCTTGTAGTTAGTTTGTATAAGTAATATATATACACTCAAGTTCAAGATACTGCAGTCCATCAACCTGCCTACCCTCTCGTTCAGCTCCTTTCAAATTCTCACATGTTCCGATGAATACTAAATTGGCCAATCTCCAAAATGAACATTTAGTACTTAAACTTGCTGTTTTTCTTGTTACAGTCCCATCTTATTGTTGTTCTTAACTCTAGCTGCTAGATGGTTGGGAATTCTACCCATAACTTAGTTGCCTATTCCATCCAAGGCTAGAACTAGGGCTTCCCACTTCTTGTCCAACATTTATGCCTGAACCTGGAGAGCCAACCTGGTTTAGTGGTTAAGGCACCAGGCTAGAAAGAAGGAAACCCTGAGTTCATGGTTCAACTTCTTAGCCATGAAAGCTACCTGGGTGACTTTGGGCCAATCACTCTCTTTGAGCCCAACCCACTTCACAGGGTTGTTGATGAGGAGAAAATTTGAGGAGGGAGGTGTGTTGTTGGATATGTTCACTGTCTTGAGTAACTTAAGCTAGAAGTCTGGGCGTGGCTTAGGCAACTGAGTCTGTGCAGAAGCTTAACTGCCCTGTATAGAGGAGGCTCTCTTTGTATTAAGCTGTGTGCTTGTCTGCTCTGCTGAAATGAAACTAACTGTTCTCTCCTGCCTTGTGTTCTGCCTGTAACTTTTACCACATTGAAGAATCAACTATTGGTATTGTAAATACTTCATCTGTTATTATGTACATAAAGAAGTTAATGAATTCAGCTGAATCAGTTATCTGTGTGTGCTTCTCTGACACTGTCTAATCCTTTTTGCTATATTATTTACCATAGTTCTATATAAACTATCTGATCTTTGCCCTATTGAAGATCTAAGTAGTTTCTTAAAATTAATATTGTGGATCATGGAGAAATTATAAAGAACCAAATTGCTAAAAATCCAGGATTTTGATATCGACTATGTCACAGAAGCCATTAGAATTGAACAGAACAGTTTGTAGCCTCCTAAATTATTTTATTCCATCTCTTGAGCCTTTTTTTTAAAGTTCTTAAAAGCTTTGAATTTGATTCTCCAAAGGTGCTTCAAAGTACATGGCGTATATGGAAGTAGTATCTATTGAAACTCCTTAAAGCAACTATATCTTTTCCCAAAATCAGGTGGAAGCTGTGGAGGGCAATCCAAGTAAAAGATGCAGCTGCTTTAAAGAGTTACAGTTAGGTCCTACTTCTACAATCTCAAGTAATCCATAGCATCTTCAAATCAAACCCCAAGTGCTGCACAATCCTACTCTCTAATAATAACAATGAAATTCAGCGGCATAATTGTTGAAAAGTAGTGGTGTGGCTTCCTAACTTTTCCCAACCACCAGTATCCAAACCAAAAGACAGCAGAAAAAATATAGATGCTATGCCCACACGTATCATTTGACCCTGACCATTTTATTGCCTTATTAAGTGTGGCTCACAGCCTCCTCAAAATGTTGATTCATCAACCAACAAAGCTTTAAAATCGGTGTAGGTTTTAAAAAGCCCACTTCTGTTACCATTTTTTTTAACAAAATAGAACCATGTTTACCATGCCCTTAATTTTTTTGCCAAGTCTACTGAAAGCACCATCATGTGGTAAGACTATTAATTATTTCAACGTCTTATAAATCACTGCAGGTTACAATTATCATGGTGTGTATTATTTATTCCATTCTATTATTTATGCACATCTTTTCTTTCACTCATAAAGGTTTAAAATATACAAACAATATAAAGATAACCAAACAAAGCACAGGAGAATGGGACAGAGACATGGAGGGACATTTTAATCCAAAATCAGACCTCTGTATTGCTATCTTAAAGCTGTTTTGTTTTGTTTTTTTTTTAAAAAGGCCGCCTATTTAAATAACCTGCCACAAATCTTTTACATGAGATAAGGGTCTGCTCTGTATGAACCCGATATAAAATAAGAACATGTCAGCTTAGCCCCCGTAACCAAAGAACATCCATTGTATGTCACTGCATTCCTGGGGTCAAGGTTGTAAGAGAAAATCTCACTGCACCTTTCCTGGCATCCAGTATGTCTCTTAGCAAGCAGAGACCTAATTTTCTCCTTTCCCAATGATCTAACAATTAAAGCTGTCTCAGTCAGATGGTTGGAACGTGTTTGTCCCCTTCCTTTTTGAGGGTTTCACTCTTGCCAAGTACTTTGGGGTTTGCTCTCTACATTGACTTGAGTTGGACTGTCCGGTGAACAAGACGAATGAAGGTGTTTCCACCAGGTGCCGCATCCATGTTCATTAGCAGGACAAACAAATTATTTATGTGTTGTGGGCACTTAGCACAAAGGGAGGAAGTCTGCACAGGCATTATGACTCTCAGACATAATATTTGCATAAACCACCAAATTCAACTGCAGGAGGTAATCTTTTTGGCATGGCAAGTCCAGCCCTTAAAGCCAAGTTCTGTTACCCCTGCTGAGAGTTTCCAGAAAGGTTGAGATAGCATCTGGAGGGGCTGAGACTACAATTCCCAGCAGCTCCAGGAAGTCTGGCTAATGATGAGAAATGCTGGTTGTAATTCAGCAATGCAGATAATTTCCACTTAGTGACTACAATTGGGATCTCCAACTCCATCTCTAAGCAATGCACTAAGAAAACATCATGTGACTACAATTTGTGATTTTACTGCTGGCTTCTCCTTTGACTCTGTTTATCAGAAGCTGGTTGTGAAACACGCAAATGGAGAACACATGACTAAGGGATGTGGGTCATAAAGGCCAACTGTTGCAAAATGCCCAAGTGTTCATCACATGACTACAGGGATGCTGCCACAACGTAAATGCAAAGATTGGTTGTAAAGCTTTTTTTTAAAGCACCATTGCAAGTTTGAATAATCACTAAGCAGAGAAGTCAGGTCTGCCTGCCTCTGCCTCAGCTTAATAAAGGGAAGGCTTAATGAAGTTTAAAAAGCCAGATGTGTCCTTTTGGAATTACAGGTTGGAAATGCAGATATTCATCAAGTGCAAAACTGGGGAAGAACTTCACTGAAGCCATCATCATCAGTTTAGGGCAGATTCCTACTTTCTGCCTGGTGCATCACCAGTGCAGGGCTTCACCACCTCCTGAGTGCAGGAACAGATGGCATCGTGTTCTTCCTACAACTATCCTACTGAAAATGCAACCCACACCCTTATTTCCAGCGTGATTCAAAACCACTGTTTTCCAACCTTAAGCCATCTGCAGTGCTTCTTTCTGTTCTAGTAACAGCCCCAGCTTTGTTTGGCTGAAGAATCTGGCATGCTTCAGCAGCTAGATGGGGAAAAGGCATGTCATCCTGGCTTCTGGGCTGCTCTGTTCTCTACTGGGTTTTTTTTAAATCTTGCAATTCATGGAATGAAGATCTGTTAAGTCAATGAACTTAACCCTAGAAGCTCATACTCCATTTAGCCTTTACATCTCTTAGCGGGCATCCTTTCCATTTCTGGCCAGATTAGATGAAGCACTTGAGGGGCTCCCACAAAGACAAGGGGGTCAAACTATTTTCCAAAACACCAAAAGGCAAGATGAGAAATAATGGATGGAAACTAACCAAGGACAGAAGCAACCAAGAACTAAGGAGCTATTTCCTAACGGTGAGAGCAATCAACCAATGGAACAACTTGCCTTCAGAAGTTGTGGGTGCCTCCATCACTGGCGGCCTTCAAAAAGAAACTGGACAATCATTTATCTGAAATGGAATAGAGTCTCCTGCTCAAGCAGGGGGTTGGACTAGAAGGCATCCAGAGTCCCTTCCAACTCTATTATTCTATGTTCTGTCATGCTCTTCTTGGTTTCCTGCTCCTTGAACACAGTACTTCAAAGCTTCCTTTATTTATTTTGAAAAGAATCTTTAAGACGAAAGGTAGGAATGTGGCTACTTTGTTTCTATGAAGGTGAATGATTGGTTCCTCCTTGCTACAAAACCTCCATGGATTTACAAAGAACAACCCTATTGCTTTGGTTGCTGCAATGTCAGAATAACAATGGGACCATAAAGGAAGAAATAATCACGAGAAAGGGTCTGTATTAGTGTCAAAGGAGATACTGTGGCAGAGGGTTTGTGCCTGTGAAGGTATTCACATGTGCAAACATCTGGGGGGGAAATGGGAAGGCACAGAGATTATTGAGGAAGGAAAGACCTCTAAAAGCAGGGGTGAAATCCAGCAGGTTCTGATAGGTTCTGGAGAACCGGTAGCAGAAATTTTGAGTAGTTTGGAGAACTGGCAAATGCCACCTCTGGCTGGCCCCAGAGTGAGGTGGGAATGGAAATTTTGCAATATCCTTCCCCCAAGAGTGGGGAGGGAATGGGGATTTTGCAGTATCATTTCCCTGGAGTGGGGTGGGAATGGAGATTTTGCAGTATCCTTCCCCTGCCATGCCCAGCAAGCCACACCCACAGAACCAGTAGTAAAAAAATTGGATTTCACCACTGTCTAAAAGTATAAGGTAGGCACTGATAGATGGATCCACACAGGTGCCAGCCAGGGAAGTTTCCCTTCCCTGTCAGGATGGGAAGGGCAAGCATCAGGGTTACACCCAATCAGTTCTTGCAGGGGCCATTCTTCTGGACTGAACTCCAGTCCAGCAGTATTGCCCCTGTGATGCAAACAGACTGGTAATTGTGAAGTTGGCTTCAAAAATACCAGGGGTGGAGCCTTGGTGCTCCCTGAGCTTGATGGCTTTCTTGCAGACATTTCATTACCCAACTAGCTTTTCATCATCAGTGCTATGTTACCTAGTTGGGTAATGAAACATCTGGAAGAAAATAACTAAGCAGCTCAGAGAATACCAAGGACCCCATAATTCCATTCTGAGCTACAAATAATCCCTTTTATTTGAAACATCTATGGGCAGAATGGAGAGACATAGCTCAAGCTACAGTGCAGAATTGCTATCTAACTCATTCCCAGGTGAGTGTATATACTGTATCTTAAGCAGAGATAGAACAACTGTAGATTGTTTTCTGGTCTGTTCTTCTTTAATAAAGACATTTCATATCCACAATGTTTATACTAGTTGATTCAAGTTTCTTGCCCTTTTTAAGTCTTAAGTTAAGAAAGCCCCATTCTCTTACAGTCACAAATATGTGTCACTCATAAGCCACACTTCTATGGTTATCACTGCGCTTATCCAATTGTACCTACATATGTGGGTAGTCAGATATCTATTACTCACAAACCAAAGCATTTCTCCCAAATTGACACACATCCATCAATACCCCGGTTGGTTGGGAAGAACGGAAAGAACAAAACTTTCCAGAGTTTCTGCTTCAAACTTCCTGTAGTGGAAATCCATAATCAACTGACTGGGAAGCTGCAGGGATCATGCCCTGCCATGCTTGAGAGCTTCTAAGTGCTGGGCATAGTACAGAGCTTGCCAGCAGTTGGCCAATCAACTGATTGCTAAGAAAGGAGCAGATCTTTGCAAGATCCATGTATCACTCTGAGTCACAAGCTGACCTTTTGGCTTTAAAGGTATCGATAGAACTTCCACCAAAGGACATATAACATTGCAGTTTTATGCACATACATAAGAAGTACAACATAGTATTTCTATGTTAGTAATTTTGATCATCAGCCCCTCTCTCTCACATACACATGCATGTACACACACAGAGATAATCTGACAAACTGATTTTTTTTTTTGCTTTGATTTATATGCCGCCCTTCTCCGGAGACTCAGGGCGACTTACAATGCATTAAGCAAT
>JANHZT010000224.1:0-10236 GCA_032468215.1 Stegonotus admiraltiensis
GGGACTCGAACTTGCAGTAATTGCAAGCAGCAGATGTTAATAACAGACTACCAGTCTGTTGAGCCACCAGAGCTCCTCACTACAAGCCTTTAACATTACTTACCCTCAGAATCTACACTAAATTCTTGCATGATTCAATATTTATATCACATCACTGGACTCCAATGGCACCCATAATTAGGTATCTGAATTACGGTATATAAGAATCTAAGCTGATATATTTCCTCTACTTACACACACACACAAACACAGAGGATCTGCTTTTTTTTGCTATCAATTACAGTTTCAGAAAACAAATATATTTTTTCTTACATCGTTTTGAGTATCAGGTTATGCTCTGGGTCTTTTGTGAGCCAACCGCACATAGTAAAGAAACCACTAAAGCAGCATTAAATGGGGACAAGGGGAGGAAAGGCAGGAAGTATTGAGTCAGTGCCCCATATGCCTCCATCACAATGCTATGTGGATTCTCCGTGATCCACTTGAAGCCATGGGCACTGGCGAGATAAAACATGGATGGTGAAATGGGCAGTAAAAGAGTTCTTCATCTGACAGGGGAATGTGAAACAACACCCACTCTAGTGAGAAGGCAGATGTAGAAGCCAGCTGGGAACTCACTTGTGGGTGTCTTAACAGCTGTTGCGGAAGATCTGGAAAAAGTAGAGGAGGCAGCCAGCATGTGAAGTTTCAATTAGTAGCTTTTGTTTACAGGCTAAAAAAGCAGTGGCAATGATGCATACCATGGCAATCCCCATGACCTAATCTGTATAACCAGAGGATGATTCAAGTCTCATGACTTACAGAATGTTGTAGTGACATTCTGACAAAGTTTTATTAGACTTAGAAAGCAACACTTGGAGCTAGTAGGATTTCTTGAATTTTCTTGAAACTTTATGAAGAGAATATCCTTGGAGATTCTCAATCATCCAGGTCCTGGTTGTCCCAAAGGACAACTTTTATGAAGAGAAGCTGTTTAATAACAATTAAAATGACCCAAAACAGGTATGAGTAAAGGTAGTCCTCAACATACGACTGTAACAGTGCCTTCCTATTATGCTTGCATGTTGTAATGGCCATAAATTGGGTCAATAACATGACCGACCCCACTTTATGACCTTTTTCTGTGGCAATCATTAAGCAAATGCTGCAGCCATTAGGCAAACTCATTGCTAAGCGAGTGGTCATAAGTCAAGGACCACCTGTAATATTGTCCAAAGTAAAATATTTATTTATTTATTTATTTATTTATTCAGATTTCTATATCGCCCTTCTCCAATAGGACTCAGGGCGGTGAACAGCCGACTAAGAAACATAAAATACAAAATTTAAAAAACAATTAAAATATTAAATAATTTGGCCATGAATTTTAAAACATCCCAGATAGAAATCCCAATTTAAAAGAGGGGATTAGGCCAGCCCAGGCTGATGAAACAAGTGGGTCTTCAAAGCCCGGCCGAATGCTCGGAGGTCCGGGATCCTGCGTATCTCCGGGGGCAGGTTGTTCCAGAGGGTCAGTGCTGCCACAGAGAAGGCTCTCCCCCTGGGGGTCGCCAGCCGACATTGCGTAGCCCACGGCACCCTGAGGAGGTCCTCTCTGTGGGAGCGTAATAAATATAAGAAATATAAACATAATATAACATAAGAAATATAAGAAATATAAACATATTTAAGTAGCAATTAGTACCTGACAGAAAGAAAGGGGGGGCGAGACAAAGGAGGGGCTACTGGAATGCCCTTTTAATATTTTTTTAATTCTTTTTGTTTTTCTTTTAATTTTTTAAACATTTTTTTGAATATTTTTTTCTTTTTGACTTTTTTTTTTGCTTGCAGGTCTTATCTAATCCATAAAGAAGCATTGTAAAAAAAAATCTCCCAAAAATTTCAACTGATTTTATATTACATCCTTTTCAAAAAATAATTCCTATTTTAGAAATGATCTCATTGCATTTATGTTGTTGGAGATGCAATGAAGTTAACATGTTATTTTTGTGCTGGACAAAGACAATGGACTAACAATAAAAAACCTAACTCTTCAACATTGGAAAGAAAAATATATGGCTCCAACTTTTCATTAAAATGATGAATACGACAGATCATTAGACAGAGCATCTAATGAATTGCTTTAATTAATTATGAGCATCACTTTATTTATACATGTCCAAAAAATGTATTATATCTTTCTATTTTAGCTTTTTAATAAAGTTGTGTATTCTTTTTCTTTGTGTTTATTAACTGAATATAAAAAAGGCAAAAACATGGGAGATAATAGGATTCGGCTTATAAAAGACTGCAGAGCAGGTTTGCAGAGATCATCTTGTTTCTTCTCCTATAATTCAACAACATATTGAAGACTAATGGGATGGTAATATTAATCCTTCCTATCCTATTCTCTGGATAAGAAGTGAGCAATGTGCATTTAATTTCTTCTTATGTTGCAGCCAAACATCCCACTCAAAAATTCTAGGATATCTAGATATACCGAGATTTAGAAGAATATAAATGAACAAAGTATCAAAGATGTTCTGCTTTTTTTAAAAAAAGAATAAGCAGCAAAAATAGGAACCTTAAGCTCTCAAGGGATTTAGTCTATTTTATTGACCTGCTCATCCCTATTTCCAAAACTGCAAAACAACAAAGCAAAATGCCATCTTTCTTGTCCCAAAGGTGCTTTTTCTACAAGGCTAATGGGACTATTTTTTATGGGGTGGGTGGGGTTGGGGGAAGGGCTGGCGCAAGGGAGAGCCAGCTTGGTCTGAGCTGGGCTGCCTAGCAGGGGCAGCTGGAGGAGGGCTGCTTGGTCCCAGGAGAGCCACAAGGGCAGGAGTGTCAGGACGTGCACATGGAGGGAAGTAGGAAGGGGTGTCCGTGGGCGAAGGGCTCTCTGTTCACCCCGCTCCTTCCCTGCAGCACACCTGGATGGACTTTGGGCAGACAGACCCAGCCCCCAATCCAGACTTCTGGAAGGTGAGTGGCTGCCTGAGCTGTGGGGGTGCAGAGGCACGAGGGAGGGGGCTTCGGCTGCTCCTCATGGCTTTCCTCCCCCAGGAGGTTCTGCCGGAGGGGGCAACCCCTAAGTCTCAGTCGGATGAGGGCCCGCCCAGCTCAGCCTTGGGATCTCCCAGCATGCGGTGAGTGTGTTTGTGGGGCGTGGGGCATGGCTGTGGTCCTGGGAGAGGCTCTCCCTCAAGGGTCCGGCAGAGACCCTTGGAGCACCAATCTGTGCTGGTCCTGCCAGCATCCCTGCATCAAAAACCGTCTGGCACCTTCCTGACAAATCACGTCGGAGAAAGGATGTGGAGGAGGGTTTGGGGAGGGTCCTTTGCGGAGAGCCATCCTGCCTCCAGGTCTCTTTTGTTCCCCCTTAGGGGCATCAGGCTGTGTCTGCAAAGCTGCAGCATGTGGGGTTTGGCCTGAGGGGACTGAGCTGCGGGTGGGCCCTGGGTGGTGCTGGGGGGGCATGTTGAAGAGGCAGCCCAGCTGATAGCACCCTGGCCTGTTTGTCTTCCAGGTGTTCCCTGGAAGCAGGAGGGGAGGAAGCAGCCGGGCTGCTGGGCCTTTCCCCGGGATCGAAGGTAAAGCTGCCCGGTGCCACGAAGATGGCAGGCTCTGTTGGGCCAGAGGCAGGCTGGCTTCTGACCCCCTTGCAGGGGGAGGCCCTCCTCAGCCCCTCCCACCCCCGGATGGGGAGGATCAGGGAGCAGGAACTGGACCAGATGCTCCAACCTTCACAAATAATGGCACAGCTGCCTGGCAGAGGGTCCTGAGGAGGAGAGGCTCCAGGGAGGGACCTCCTAGGCATTGCCCGGGGCTGCCCCTGGGTTTCCTCTGCCGCCACTTTCACCCGGGGGAGGGGAGATTTTCTCTTTGGGGAGTGCTTCCTTCAGCCTTGCATCTCCACTGCTTCCCACAGTGCTTCTCTGTCCACTCGCTGGGCTGGGTGGAGATGGCTGAGGAGGAGCTGGCACCCGGCAGAAGCGCAGTGGCCATCAACAACTGCATCCGGCAGCTGGCCGGGCAGGAGCCGGCCCTGGGGGGCTCCTGGGTGGAGGTGAGCGGCTGGGGGGGTGGACAGAGGAGCAGCCAGGCGGGGGGGGGCTAGGCTTCTGGGGACTCTGGGCCAGCTGAGGGAGGAGAGCCCTGAAGGGCCTGAGGGAGGACCGAGTGGCAGCTCTCCCCCATCCCTCCCAGGGTAAGACCATGCTGCTGGTGCTGGAGAAGGAACTGCTGAAGCTACTGGAGCCCCAGGAGCAGAGGGAGCTGCACTGCCTGCCCATTGCGGCCATCCGGGTCTGGGGTGTTGGGCAGGACAGTGGAAGGTAGGCAACTGTGGTGCCAGAGGGCTGCTGGGTGGGGGCTTCCCTGGAGGAGCCTTTGCCCAGGCCAGGTGAGCTCCCAGCTGGCCCTCCTCCTGGCCGTCGCTGCTCCACAGGAGGCCGGTGGTGGCTGAGCCCCCTGGGAAAGTGCAACCTTTGCACACTTACTTCTCTTGCACGCAGGAAAAGTGTCCCCCTTGTGGGGTTTCTGGGGAAGCCATGCCTTCATCGGCTAGCAGTTGTGCCAAGACCTCTATTGCCTCTCAGGCTGGCCCAGTGGGGTCTCCTCTGAGCCTGGGGGCTGTGCAGATCTGCAGTCTGAACCAGCTACCACTTTGGCTACCCCTGCGGGAGAGTTCCACCCCCTCTAGTTTCGGGTGGGGTAGAGGCTCCCCACGTGCGGCCTGGGGCCCTCCTAGACACATCCTACTCGAAAAGGCCAATCCAGGTCTGGGGGGAGGGGGGTAGCTGGCCTCTACCTGGGGCCTTGCAGCTGCCACTGGCTGGCTGCCCCCTCCTCCACTTGGTTGGAAGGAGAGCTGAGCGACTGATGGGTGCCTTACTTGGGTTTCTGGCAGCCTGGGGGGGGGGGCTCTCTTTGAGAAGAAAGGGGGCTGTCATAATCGGACCAGTGCCCTGGGGAGTGGAGACCGTCCTGCCCCCTGCTAATCCTCTGGTGCCCGCCCTTCTCTTCCTTTGCTTCGTCTCGGGACCCAGGGAAAGGTAAGCCCTGCACACCCCCACCCTCAGCTACAGCTTCCCCTGATGGGAGGAACATCGGAATGGCCGGCCCTGGCACCCACATGGCAGCCTCCCCACCTGCCTGCTGGAGTGGCTTTGCCCAGCACTGACCTGGCATCTCGTGCCCTGCTTTCCGACCCTCTGCCTCCCCTGCAGGGAGTTTGCCTACGTGGCACAAGACCAGTTGGCTCAGATGCTGAAGTGCCATGTCTTCCGGTGCGACACCCCTGCTAAGAATATTGCCACCAGCCTCCATGAAATCTGCTACAAGGTCAGGGCCTGCCCCCTCCCCCCCCCGCCTCCCCTCTTCCTTGGGGATCTCTGGCCACTCGGCCCTCTCACTCCCGTCTCCTCTGGAGTATCCCACACAGCTCCTGGAAAGGTGGGCACAGGAGGTGGCCTCCCTCTGGGGTCAGGCAGCGTCCTCAGACCCACTGCACCCCCCACCCTCCAGTCCTAAGGCCGTGGGGCAGAACCTGCAGGATTGTGGAGGCCAGCCTGATGGCCATTGGGGGTGATCTGCTCCTCTCCTCTAGATTGCGACAGAGCGGCACAGCGCCCAAAGCTCGCTCAGGGGGCTCTCCCTGGACTCGTCCAAGATGGTGGAAATCCCCTTCCAAGGTAGGGGATGGGAAGGGCGGGAAGGCCCGGGAGGGAGGGGTCTTGGGGAGGCTCCTTGCCCTCAGTCCCTGGGCTGCAGGAGGGGTGCGAAGCTCGTGTGGAGGGAGGGGGCTCATCAGGGGGTCCCTCAGAGCCTGTACCCACCCTGGGGGTTTTGGCAGGAGGGCAGCCATGCAGGTTCAGGTAAGTCCTCGGCTTACAACCGTTATTGAGCTTGTCAATTAAGGTTGTGAGTTGTGACAGTCATAGAGTGGGCCATCATGCAACTGCAATTTTATGATTCATTGTGGCAATTATAAAATGACTGCAGGGGTCATTAAGTGAACCCACCAGTCACTAGAAGGAAGTGCCAGTTTCTGGCCAAACCATCTTAAAGTGGGCCCCTGTATTCAAGGGCTGCTCCGAGCGTCCAGAAAGCGCTCGTGTGACCATGGGGGGGAGGGGGGGAGATGTGACATTGGAACTTTGAAACTGTGTGTGTGTGTGTGTGTGTGTGTCTCATGATTTTGAATGGTCGCTAATCTGTTGTAAGTCGAGAACTCCCTGCTGACTGCCCTTTGCTCCCTCCTCCTTTTCTCCAGTTGAGTTTCCGGCACCCAAAAGTGAATCGGTCCAGAAATTCCAGGTTTACTACCTGGGGAGCATTTCCGTGGCCAAGCCTGTGGGTAAGAGAGGCGTGGGGAGAGGTGGGGCAGAGGCCCCGAGAGGCGGCATCCCAGGGACCGGCAGTGGAAAGCAGGAAGGGTAGCAACCTTGGCCGATTTCATCTTGACCACCTCCTCATGGGACCCCCAAAATGCAGCGGCCCCCAACCTTTCTGGCACTCGGGGCAGCAGCAGGCGGCAGTGGCTTTGCATGCTTGCCAGCTGCTTGCGTGGCCCAGTTCCCAACAGGCCACGGGCGGGTCTCGGTCCTGGCCCACAGCCTGGGGGATTTGAGGACCCCTGCTCTAAAGGACCTATCCTTTCTTCGACAGTTGTCCTGCTAGTGTGACCAAGGAGACCCTCCTCCGCTTCCTCCGGGTGGGCCTTCCCAGCCCCCTCCCCATGCCTGGGTGCTCATCAGCCCCTGGGTTGCTCGTCCCTTCCTTCCACCCTCCCCAGACAGGGCCACCTTGCAAGGGGGGCTCTTCCTGCTGAATTGCCAGGACCGCTGACCTCCTTGGCTTCCCCAAAGGCATGACTCCAAAAGGGAGGGTCAAGGGCTTCCCCCTTGTTGTGGGGGTCAAGGCCAGCAGATCAGATCTCCATTCTCCCTTTGAGATTGGAAGTCGTCCATATGCAGGTTAGGAACCCGACAGACGTGACGCTGTTAGCAGAGTTGGCCCTGTGGGCACCCTCCTTCCCATCCCCCAGATCAGAGGCCGTGCCTGCAGAGGGCCCAGGCCAGCCTGGGTGGAGATGCTCTGCTTCTCCCTGACCCCCAGCGGATCCCGGAAACTGGAACCATCGTCCTGGCTTAGCTGCTGTTGGGGCCCCCGGGGCCTTGCCTTGCTGCTCTTCCCACCAGGACCGGGCTTAATCACAAGCTTTGGCCCCTCGCCTGCCCTGGTGAGGCCGTTCCTGCCTTTGCTTCTCCAGGCATGGAGGTCATCAACAGCGCCCTGGAGGCAGCCCTGGAATCTGGCAGCAAGGAGCAGTGGGCACCCGCTCAATTCAGCGTGGCACCAGCCACCCTCACCCTCACCCATCAGCAGGTAAGGGTGTGCTTGGCGGGGGCAGTTGGGGATGAGCTCTTGAGAGTCAGGGATGGGGAAGCCCTGGGAGGGGCCAGAGCAGGCAGCCCCTACTCTGTGGGTCTGTCCCGACTCCTGCCTTCCCTGCAGACTGACACCGTGCTGTGCGAGTGCCGCGTGCGCTTCCTCTCCTTCATGGGCATCGGGAAGGACGCCCGCTCCTTTGCCTTCATCATGGCTGCGGCTGCCAGCAGCTTCTCCTGCCACATGATCTGGTGCGAGCCCAACGCTGCGGGGCTGAGCGAAGCCGTTCAGGCCGCTTGCATGGTGAGTTTGAGGCGCTCCTGTTCTCCCCCCCACCCCCCGCTTGGCAGAGGCTCTGCCACGTTGCCAAAAGCTGACTTTGCCAGCTCTGTGAAATCTGCTGGCTGCCCATTCCTGCACACCCCACCGAGCAGTCCGTCCCATCAGTGCCTAACCCCCTACAGTCCATCCGTGCCCTGCTGTAGAAGGCCCGATCACAGGGCATGGCTGGGAGGATCCTGTGCCCCAGATTCCCATATTGGCACCTGCCTCATCCCTCCTTTTCAGCTTCGCTACCAGAAATGCTTGGATGCGCGACCCCAGTCCACCGGCAGCTCCTGCCTCCCGGCCCCTCCTGCTGACTCCGTGGCTCGCCGCGTGGGCTCCACGGTTAGGAAGGGCATCCAGGCCCTGCTGGGTACCCTCCAACCCAAACACCAGGGGTCCCAGACGCCATGAGCTCCAGGCAGGAGAGAGGGGCAGCTGCCCGCCCACCTGGACCCTCCGTGCCAGCAGTGCCCCTGGCCTCTGCCAGTCTCGCAGCGCTTGGCTTGCCCTGGTGCGCGGTGCGTGTGTGTTCTGCATGAGTGCAAGGTGTCTATTTATGAGGGATGCGTGGATCTCCACAGGCGTGTGACCTTCATGCCAGTGAGAGAAGGGAGGGAGGGAGGGAGGGGGAGGGCTCCTCTTTGGGCAGCTGTACTGTGGCTGCCAGACCTGATCCCTCCCCCCACCAGCCTCTCCCCCACCCCAGGCCCTGGAACGAGCTGCTGCAGAGGACCTTGGTGGAATCTGGCCACGTGTTGGGGAGGGGTCAGGGTCCCAGCAATCTCCCCATTTGGCCAGGAGCAGAGGGGGTAGGTGGGGGATCTGCTGCCTCTGCTGTGTGTCTTGTACTAACCCACAAATAAACTCTGTTCCAACGACCCCCGTCCATCTCTGGCGTGGTCTTGTGATGGGAGGGGGGAGCTGCCAACATCCCTCTCCCCACCCCAGAAGCTGCTGGAGTCCATCATCTGGGGATGATGGGTGTCTGGCAGGGCTGGGGAGTGCACTGGTGGTCTGAGGGTGCAGGACAGCCTCCCGTGCCCCTCCCAGGATATGGCGCAGGTAAGGCAGAGCTTTCTCCTCCCTCCTGCCATGGGGAAGATGTTTTGCCCATGTCTCCCTGTCCTCTGGCCTTGCGGGCAGCCAGCTGGTCACTCATGGGAGAGTGAGCCCAGAGCATCCAGGCAAACGGCTGACCCCAGCTTGGGGGACTGGGTGAAAGAGGAGCCTTCTGCCAGTGGAGGAAGCCGTTTATTGCCAGGGGAGGGAGGAACAAAAGAGAAGGGGGGTGCCCACTGCCTGCTGAGGAATCCCATGCTGGCAGAAGCTGGGCTGAAGAGTCTGAAAACGGACCCTGCCTGCTTTAGCAGAGCAGCTCTGCGGAGGAGTCCTGGCGACAGAGCCCCCAGCATCCCCGGCTATTTGGGCATCTGCTCCTCCTCTGCGGATGGCACTTCAAACATGGGGGCAGCAGGGTGTGCATGTCTTGCAGGCCTGCTTTTCATGCCCACACAAAGGGGTGGAGCAGGGGTGGAAGAGGAGAGGCTGCCAAGCAGTAGAGGGCAGCTGCAGAGGGAAAGAACAGCCAGGGCACCCCACCCTCTCTTAAGAGTCTTGGGGCCATGGCCAGGCCTTTTCCGCATCTCAGGGGTGTGATTTGGAGCCCTGTGGGGGCTTGTCTGGAACTTGAGCCCCATGGAGTGCCCAAGAGAAGGGACATCATGTTGTGCCCATGCCCACAGAGTCTGCTGGAGGGCAAGGCCACTGCATCCCTTGGAACTCCGAGGCCTCAACTTGGCCCCCAGCTAGCAGAACCTCTCTTGCCACCACCAGGCCTGGATTTCTGGGAAGGGCAGCTTAAGGGTCTGGCAGAGTTTGGGATCAGCTGCCCGGCCGGTGCGGAGAGCGCAGAGTGTGGCCTTCCTGCAGGCATCCCCGCAGGGCTTGGCAGGCGGGTGGCCCTTGAACCTCAGGTACCAGAAGTGCTGGAAGAGCCGCTCGTCGGCCTGCAGGCGGTCCAGGAGCCGGTTCCAGTCCTCCGGGAAGGCCACGGGCAGCCCATAAGTCTCCCGGGCCCCGTAGAGGCGCTGCCACCGAGCCACGGCACCGGGCTGGTTTGCCTGCGTCAAGTTCAAGATGAACGTCTCGTGGTCAAGGACCATGTAGGAGCTGCCAGAGCGGATGCCGTCCACGTGGTAGATCCGGTACCCTGGAAAGCAGGCAGGGGTTACTGGCTCAGTTCAGGAAGGGCCCCTTGCAGCAGACAACATGGGAGGGAGGGAGCAGAGGATGGCAGCACCTCACCTGGGTTGAGTTTGATGTAGGTGGTAACACTGGGAGCCAGGAAGGCAATGCCCACCGGCCGGGAAATGGTCTCCTCATCGTAAAAGATCTCAAACCCGTCCAGGTGGGTGTGGCCAAAGAACTGCCCGGCTACCGTGCCCTCAAACCTGCAGGGAGAGACAGGCCTGAGCAGGGGCTGCCCAGTTTTGCCCCAGCTGGGCAGCTAAAACAGGCTAAGCAGGAATCTGGCCT
>JANHZT010000226.1:0-11190 GCA_032468215.1 Stegonotus admiraltiensis
CCCCCCCCCCCCCCCCCCCCCCCCCCCCCCCCCCCCCCCCCCCCCCCCCCCCCCCCCCCCCCCCCCCCCCCGCAGGGATTTTTGCTACAGGTTCTCTGAACCACCCGCCACCATCGCTACCAGACTGGGCGATCCGGTCTGAACCGGGAACACTCCACCCCTGTCTGGAGGGCTTTCCAAAACTTTGGCAGGGTTGTGACCAGTCTAATCTCAGGGGAAATGCTGTTCCAAGAAGTAAGGAAGCAAAAGAGAAAAAAAAGTGGCATCTATTTTCACTAGAAGATCATACAGTGCAGCATAATTTGTCATAGCAAAAAGTATGCAGCTGGAATAGCAATTCACAATTATTAACTGTCAACCATTCTGTTTTGGCAGAAATAAAAAGACCAGTTAGTGTATATATTGATTTCTAGAGACAGCATTTAAGTGTACTATAATGTCTGATGAGATGTCTGGCTCTCATATAGAACCAGTACTGTGAGAGTCACTGTGGTCAGAGATTATTGGATGTAGTCTGGGAATGACCCATGTTCAAATCCTCATGTGATGATGAAGTTGGTGACTTTGGACCAGCCCCTATTTCTCTGCTGATCAAAGTAATAAAGTTCTTATGAGGATAAAAATAGTAGAGAAAGTTGCCAGGACCACATTGGAAGATATGTGAATCATTGGTTCTTACTCATCAATCACAATCCTAAAGGCAATAATTTATAGGATGAGTTAATGGTAAGATGTTCCAAGGCAAGAAATGTTCCAAGGATTAATGAATTTTGGAGACTACTTATCTGATAAGATTCTTGTAATCCCTCTGATCAAAGAAAGCTCATGGAAGGAAAATTTTGAGCAGAAGAATTTCTGTCAGAACTTGATAAATGATTTGATATTGAAATGACTTATCATTCAAACTGAAGTAATTCAACGTGGCATATAAAAGAGAAAGAGGTAGAGTGAGAGACATTGGAAAACCTTTCTTCCACTATATCAAAGTTTATTTCAGAAGTTAATCCCTGGGAGCTTCTCAATGACAACTTTTTTCACCTGATCAGTGATATGAAAAGTCTTTTTAATATTCATGATCTAAATGAGTGAGAGTGTGAATGTCATATGCTTACTTTGCTACAAATAAAGCTTTTGTAGGATGAGTGGCAAAACGGATGGAGTTAAAAGAGGGATCAGCCAAGAATATCTATGTAGCCATAAGCAGTCTAAGTCCAAGCCACTTTGAATTTTGTTAACCCTTACCTAACTCTTGGCTGTGCACCGCCCTGAGTCCAGCTGGAGAAGGGCGGTATATAAATTTAATTAATTAATTAAATAAATAAATAAACTCCCAAGCAGATGCTGTTACTTGAGAAGATTCCTGTGCATAGGTTTTTTAACAATAAATCATCTTAATTGGATCTTCGCTTGAGGACCTGTCTTTTGCCTGACAGTGTTTAATCAAGTATAATCTTTATTATGGTCATAGACCAGGATAAGGAAGGTGAGATAGAACCATTTAAAAAAGCATAGAAGATACAGAATCTAAAAAATATGAAAAAGTAGAAGATAAAAAATTATGATTATGAAGCTTTAAAATCTAATGGTAGTCTTCTGGAATTGTTGCAAAAGACTCTTAATTCTATGGTGGAGAACAAGTTTACTATAATGTTTTTGTGAAGAAAGAGAAACCCAAGTTCATTAAGATAATGATGTGGAATTTTATTACTCAATTAAGCTTCCAGGAATAAGGGCAAGACTTTTACCACTTTTCTTAGATATTAATGGCAATCTGTATTCATACTGATGATACCAGACTCCATAGTATTGGATGATCTTCCTCAGTGGTTTTATGTAAATGTTAAATAGAATAGCGAAGAGGTTCAAACCTTGGAACATTTCAAAATTGAGTGTCCAATCTTTCCTCAACACCAGGGGTGTCAAACTCAAGGCCCGGCGGCCGGATCTGGCATACAGGGTGCTTAGATCTGGCCCATGGGGCCACCCTAGAAACAGTGAAGGACCAGTCTGTGGTGCTTCTGCCAGTGAAAAAGGAGCTTGGGAGGGCTGCGGGAGACCCTCCCAAGCTCCGTTTTCACTGGCAGAGGGTTGCAGGAGGCCGTCGTAGCCGAAAACAGAGCTTGGGAGCCATTTTTCACTGGAAAAGCACTTGGGCCACCAAAGGTGCCCCTGACACAAATTACATCGAGCTGGTCACCCACCTTGGCCACTCCCACTCCAACCCCTTGAGGTCAAATACAACCTTGATGCGGCCCTCAATGAAATCGAGTTTGACACCCCTGCTCTACACACTTGAATTGCTGTCTCAGGAAGGAGTCATTGAACTACTGAAAATAAAGAATGATGCCTCCAACCCCCAAGTATTATAGGAAGACAGAAGGATGCTTTGATTGATGGTATTAAAGGCTACCCAGCCCTACCACAGGTCATCAATGAATGCCACAGTGCTGTTTCCATCTCATACCTATGCTTGAGCCTAAATGAAAATGTCCTGATGATCAGATTATTCCAGATTCCTTTGTAACCGATGGCCTGGCAGTTCTCAAGAGATGTGAGGCAATAGTCCAATCTAACACACACATGCTTCTTTTGCCAAAATGCTTATATTAGACAAAACTGCACGCCAACCTATATACTGCTAAAACTTTTGTGTCAGTTTATTTGATGGGGCATCATAGGGAAACAACATTTGAACCAAAGGTATTTTAGGTTAATTTACAGAATGCATCTAAAATCTGGGGTTCATCCTTCGGTACAATTGAAATTTGGCAAAGTTGTGGCTGGTTCAGCATCATTGTGTTGCACTTCTCAAAAACCCATAGCTGGTACAAGGGAAGGTGAGAGGGGCATATATCCACGCTCTATCCTGCCTTCCTCTGGACCCCTGTACCAAATTGGCTAGCAGCAAGGCCTGAGGGCTTAGTGGTAATTGGCTGCTTTGGAACTGAAGCTGAAATCTGAAATCTCTTAATGGCAATGTCAGGGTTCCAAGTAACACCCCCAATAAAAGAAAACTCTGAGGCTTGAGTTTCCTCAAAGTTACATTTTATTAGAGATGTCATATTGGCACATCTGGGGAAACCCGAATCTGAAAGCTTCCAGGGTTTCCCCACCCAAAGGAGAGTTTAAGTCCCTGCTCAACACCGTCAAATCCACCATATGGTCCAATCAAGGCACCATCCCAACTGGAGATGCCTCCCAAATCCAGCCTCCCAGGTGCAGGGCAAGATGTCCTTGAACCTCTGAGAAAAGAATGTAGTTATGGCTACATATCACCCATGCTCTGCACAATCCCCCCTCCCAGTTTCCCACAGTAGTAAATGTGGCAGGTCTGAAGGCTCAATACAAAAGATGGCTTCCAGGCCTGACAGGCAGTGGATGATAAGAATGGACAAGGGAGCAGGTTGGATGTCTGCTGGTAAGATAAAGGTGGTTGGGGTCACCAATAGTTGATGGGTGAACACTCTTCCTCCCTGGTGGACAGGGGCCCTTGGGGACATGCCAGGATGGAGAACTGGATTGCAGGTTTCCTCACAGTCTATGGCTCCTTTTATTCCCAGCAAAGTGACAGACAGCTAGGAAGGAGGAGGAGTGATTTCTGATGTTCTCTTTGCCAGCTTCCCAAAAGCAATGTCAATGGGGAAAGCAGTCAGTAAGTCACTCCCACTCCTATTGGGTTTTATTTGCCCATACATGGTCATTTTGCTTCTCTATTTAGTTAAGGAAGTATCTCTGAAATAATGACCCAATGGGTCACAGGTTGTTTAGTATATATTTAAAATATGATGATCTTTTGCATACACTTATACATAAATTTCAAATTGATGCAAATATAGATACATTAATTTTGAGATTTAATAATGGAAAAAGTGAGACAAACTAAAATGGACAGATTTGTCTAAATCCAGTTAAGGAAAAAACTGTTTTAATCTACTAGATAAGAAAGGATCATTCTCTAACTCCAGTAGGTAGAACATTGGATTAGTCCTGGGAATATATGGATGGATATAATCAGGTTATAATAATTCTACAAATACATGGGAACTTTCTGAACCTCAATGAAGAATATCTACCCCCACCCCAATTTTAGAACCTCTCTGTGATAAAAATCTTGATTTGAGGAATAATTCATATCATGATATTTTTCAATAATGAATCCTAAATAGATTACCTAGGAAACAGATGGACAATGATTTGAAACTCTTATATTTAATGATCAGAATCCTACTTCTATTAATGCCTAAATTCTTTCCAGTGGGTTGTATGTTAGGAAAGCAAATTATTCAGCCATATCACTGGGATATAATTTTCCATTAATCTCATTACGAGCACAATTAAAAAGGTATTATGTGAACTTCTGACCTTATGGCAGGAGGTGGGCTCTATTTTTAGCATAGCTCCATTGAACTTCCTGCATTAAAGGCTGCAGGATACCTTTGAAAGATGTTAGAATAATTTTGATCCTTATTCAGACAGTTTCTAAACCATTTGAATTATTGTAAGAGGAAGTTTGATTGCTTCAAATTGCAAAATGGCTGTATATTCAAATAAAACCTTTTTTTTAATTTCACAGTTTGGTCCAGCTGCATCCGCAACACTATTAATTACACATTTTAAAATATGTCTATCAGGTAGATATTTGCATTCTTTTAAGTGTAATGAAGAATTGTGGTATCCCATATTAGTAAATCTTAAAACAAGATTAATCTATAGGAAAAGCAATTTTTTTACATTTTAGTGAACAATGCTGAGAATATTTTAAAAGGGCTATTCATTACATTGGAAATATGAAATGTGTGAGGGGACTCATATGATACAGGTTTGCCTTATTGTTGACCTGTTTTGATATCCATAAACCAAGGCTTAATTGCATCACTTAGCTATTGTTCAAATGATACAACGCCTGCTATTGTTATTATGGCATTATAAAGATTTATTTATTTAATTAATATGGTAAATACTATAATCAACAATATTTCCCATTGATAGACTAAAAAAGATGGCTTATTAATCTGAATATTAATTTTGTTGGCGTTCCAAAGTAAATAGTAATTTACTTTGACATAAAAATTCTAAAGTATGGATTTTTAGAGCTTCATAATTAGATTGCTGTATGTTTGAGAATTTAGGTGTGATGCCTACAGGTTGGAGGGGGATCATTTTTCATTCCTAGACAGAATTGTGTTGAGAGTTCCGTTTTAAAAAATTATACAGGTAGGCACTATGGCCCATTATTTAAACATCTATCCAAAGTTAAGGCTAATGAATTTGGGTTAAATCTATAGAAACTTATATAGTAGAAACAGATTGCATGTGAATCAAATACTTCAAATGTAGGAATCAATAAGGCAAGCTAATACTTAGTTTTCTTTCAATGCACAAAGCTTTAGATCATTAAGCAGATTCTTTTAAAATCACTCTTATTGAATATTTATCCATGAGAAATCATTTCATGTCTGAATTTTCCTTTAAAGTAGGTGTTCATTTCCTATGCTGGTTATTTCTTAAGCAATGAAAGCTGTTTGGATGAAATCTCAAATGTTAGATTAAAGATTAAAAAGCATAAAGCTTGGGAAGAAGATAAGGCTAATTACTCTGTTCATTTTCCTACCAAGTATGCTATGACAATTCAGTGAGCATGTATATACTAAATGCACTGAAATCAATCATACTAATGATAGAATTGTAATTATTGTTGGTAATTTCTCCAGAGTACATTACCTTTGTATGGACAAAGTGGTTTATAATTTATCCTTACATTAACATTTCAGATAATTAGACTGGATATTCATATAATGCCTCACTCTGTGTACTTTCACTACAACTATCATTGTTGCAATGTAAACCATAAATTATGATTTAGGGGCCATCATGGCTAACCAAAATAAAGTAAATTATTTATAGCTTAGCGTGAGGCAAGTGAAACAGGTCAGCAAATGTTTTCTGGCATTTATGCAAATGTATAATAAAAATACATATTTTCAACAGAAAAAGTTTAAGAAACTTTATTTGTTTATTTGTTATTATTATAGTTGGCTGTTATGCCTTCAATCAGAAGATCTAATTAAATCTCATCAATTATCTTTTGAATATATTTTGATAAAAGCATAAAGATATAAAACTATTCCACATCTTTATGCTAAAACAAAAGGACTTCTCTATTTACATTTTAAGGTATATATATCTGAGAGCATAAAATCCATCAATCTGATGTTTCAAGTCAACAGAAAAAACAATTATCAACCAATTTAAAGCAGTATTTTATTTCAACACATACATAAAAAGAAAGGAAGGGTGGGGTTTGCCTTTGATAGGAATTTTTTTTGCCAAAGCCAGCATTACGAATACATTAGTTGCTTGTCATTCTGCTTTTAATAATATGGTTGAAAACGGAATGATTTTATGCAATAAATTGCATTTCCTGAATAATCTTATGGGGGGGGCAGAATATAACAGGAGGGAGGGTGGAGGAGGGCATTCAAAGAGAAAAATGGGGATCACCTTCTCTTTCCAGAAAAGAAAGGAGCTATTGTCTTTGCAGATAGCAATCTCAGGCACTTCGAAACTCAATGCTTCTGTGAAGGCTTCCCCCAATTTACATACATAGACACCCCAAAATTTGATTCTTTGTTGGTCTTTTTATTGAAGATACACTGAGAAGAATTAATTGATACCCAGGCTATTGGTTAACTATGTTTTAAAATATAATAGCCACTCAGTGCTACTGAATTTTCCTTCTGGAATACATTTTCCTTTGGGAGTATTAACCCGATCACATTGATTCTTCAGCACTGATCAAAAGGATTAATTCTGTGTTCCCTCTTAGACCTTCATTCTGTCATTTTTTTGACTAAGATGTTGCTAATCTCAGATCACTTCCTTCTGCCTCTGTTTTTAGCCATGCAACAAACAATACATTCTCTTGGACTTTCTTTTTGGTGGAACGTAGCTAGCTAGGTGCTAGAATTTGCCTATGCCTAAATTGCATTTCTTGTATATAAATCTTCCTTCTATTATAATGATAAAATTTGCTTCACACAGAATAACTCAATCTCCAATTTCTGCTACTGTATTTATAGTGGGTAGATAACAGAAATTTATTGAGATCTCTAGTTCATGACCAGGGAAACATGAGTAAAATGTATCACTACTAGGGACCCCTACATACAACATTGCAAAAGAATTAACAAAAAAGCTTGGGCATCTCACAAGAGGAAGCCAACACTTCTCTACAGTGTCTTCCAACAATCAGGGTTGTGACTACAGATGAGGACAAAATCATGGTCTCATTTGATTTCACAACCCTGTTCACATCTATAGATCCAGAGCTAGCCAAAGAATCCACAACCGCATTGCTCTGCAGCACACCTGACTTAACTGAATACACAAAGATCGAAATAGCCTGACTATGGATCTCATAAACTTCTACTTAACTACATATTTCCTATTTGATGGACATATTTACCAACAAATTAAAGGGACACCGCTTTAAGGACTTATAGCGAAGGTCCTAGATAACATCTTGAGATCTTATCTCAGACATAGCATTACACTCTGGCCAACTCAAAGCAAATGTGAATGATTTTATATGCAAAGAACTTCACAAACATCATAGTTTAGTATCACAGCTAAAACATTGTTCCTCCTATATGGCCCTGGACAGGTGTTTATAACTAGGATAATAACAAAGAAGTACATGATCCTACTCATCACTAGAGTGCATAGCTTGTAGTAATAGTCAATTGCCAGTTCTCATATATTAAGATTTTAACTTAGCATATTTGAATTTCCTTTCACTTAATTATAATAATGTTAAATGGTGACCTTAAAATATGGAATAAAGTTTCTTATAATTGTTCAAGAAAACATAATTAGTTATTGATGTTGATTATTATTATGGTTTGTGCACCACAGTCCACTAGATGATTAGACTGGATTTGCCATTTTTATCCACCCTCCAAGTCCTTCTTAAAAACCTGTGATAGGCTGATATTATTATTCATATTCATATTATTATTATTGTTTATCACCCCAGCCAACCAGATATTTAGACTGAATTTCACATTTTAGCTACCTACTGAGTCCTTTCCAAGGACCTGGGGTAGTTATGGTTCATTGCACAATCAGCCAGATGTTTAGACTGGATTTGGTACTTTTATTCATCTATCAAGTCCTTCCCAAAAACTTGGGATAGACAGATGTTGTCTGATGTTAAAGGTACTTCACAGGATGTAAGCTGTTCTTTGTTTTCAATCTTTGTATATTTGTGATGAATAAACATTATTATTATTATTATATCTATTATTTCAGGTGGAAAGCAGTGGACGAGGCAGAATATTGGCAAATAAACATAACGGAATGATTAATGTTTGAAAATACCATCAAGGATTTCTTTATCAAACAAATATTTATCAAAACAATAAAAATAAATCTTAGAGCTGACATATCTATGACTCATGTTTGTTGATTCAAATTTGCTGCATTTTTGCACATCCATTTCATAGAAAACCGTTGGCAACATTTTAAACAGTTCCTTCAGAAGCAGCCAAAATAACAGTTTCTCCGAACATTTCTTTCACACTTTCCCATCCTTGCTGACTGATGTGGTAGAAAAAAAAAATTCCAGTGTGAGAATGCAAATGCCTAATTTAAAATAAATGAAGAACATACGACAAAGGAGGAACTATGCCAAAAAAGAACAGAAACTATCATAGCATTGTTTCAAAAATATTTTGGTTAGAAATGTGTACTAATATGTGGGTCTACTTCTGGTTAAAAAAATACGACATACAAAGCTTGCTATGTAAATATTACTTTGCAAGCATATCTTCAAGATATGGTTAAAAAATCAAGATAGTGGCTGCAACAGAGCGCTTGAACTCTGATTACAGCTGCTGTCTTGAATTTTTTTTTTAACCACATCCTGTGAATACCCCTGTTTCTTTTTTAAACCATTCCAGCCTGTGATGAGTTGTAGTAGGCTGGATTCCCAAGAGGAAGGGGGTGCATTCCAGAGGAATAAGAGACAACTCAGTCCAGATATTTTGTGTGAGAGAAAGATGGTGAAGTTAGCCCCTCCCTAACACTTCTCAGAATCTATGGTAGAGGCAGATTGCAGAATGCTTAGGCAAGATTCTATAGGAGTGAAAATGATAAAGAATTCAGCTTGGAAAAATAGCTATACATCATTCTTGGATGTGGGGCCTGACATAGCTAGCATTTGAAACCCTGCTTGTGATTCTCCATTTTGTCTATTTCTTAGAGTTTCTTCCCGCCTTTTTTGTGGAAGCTATAAATAAAAATGGTTGATTTAAACATGTTTAAATCATATTTGCCTATCAGCTTTTCACTTTCCATGCTAACTCTTGTATTTAACCTGGATTTCAGATTAGGAATGTTGGTTAGGGATGGGAGTCCCTCCTGGAAATAACTTGTTTTTTCAAGTGGAAACACAAGAAAATGCATGCACTTACTTTTCCTGTTTTCTCTGGGATTCATTATTCAGAAAAGCAGAAAAATGAGCCACACACAGTTGGATTCTCAATTGCCTACCCTGTTATGCAGCACAATCAGTACTGATAAAAGGGAATATTTGTAGCTCAGGGTCGAACTGTGGGATCCTTGGTGCTCTTTGAACTTGGATGTTTTCTTGCAGATGTTTCATTACCAAATTAGTAGAATTTCCTACTAGAACTGATGATGTTATCTAGCTTGGTAATGAATTGTCAGCATAAAAAACATACGAGCTCAGAAAGTACCAAGGACCCCAACCCCCAACACAGGCAGTCTTGTAATCTAAGGTTTTAGTGAGGTGGTAGCAGAGGAGGTAAAATGCCAAAACTCCTAAAATTTGAGACCCCTCTCAGCCCTTTACAGAAGATAAAACAGAATCTGAGTGTGAGGTTCAGTCCTTCATGGCACTCTATGGATTATTAAAAGTAACCAGATGGGCAAAACCTGGCTAGAACGAAAGGGTAGTTTCTATAGCAGCAATAGACACATCAGTGAAAATATACTATAAAAAATGAGTTTTAATGCCTGGCCATATGTAGGGGATCTGCAAGGTGGAGTAGGGGAGTAGTGATCTATGAGTGTCAAAAAAAATCAAGAAGGTGGCTATGACGGTGCAGTTGAAGTCCATCCATTTTACAGTACGCATACTGCATGTGTGAACTGATCCCTTGTCCTAGTTGGTCTATTTGGAAGAACAAAGCACATATTCACCCAATAAATTCTGGCCTTATATTATAGGAATTACCGCTAAGGTGATTTACACCCTTGACTGACAAGCTTCCCAGTACCAGATTTACTGTTTTTCAGTTCTCAGCTTAGTGCCATAAAAAGCTGTAATACGTGGTTTAACTCTTCGATAAAAGTCAGGTGCCTATTATTCACTCCTGTTGATCTCTGCTTGGGAGAAAGGAATCAGTGAATCTGACACAATATTAACAACTGGTTTTATTGATCCCTTGCTGTGCGGTGAAATAATATTCCGAATGCTCAATGACTTATGCTAGGTGTTGTACCTGATTGGCATGTTTATATCAAGAAGTTAGTATTCTGAAGTTGTTTATTTATTTACAGCTTTGGCTGAATGAAAAAAGGATTGAAGAAAGTGATCTATTGCCCTACAGCATGTGTTAGGCATCGTGGACATTCTTAGGGCTGGATCAGTGTAGAAAATGACATTTAAACAGAATCTTACTTTGAAGGTAGTAGATCGCCAAGAGCAATGGCTTCACTCTTTAGTGAAAGAGTGCTAACCTTTTAAAAAAAAATCTATTATACATCTGTTTATTTGGTAGTACAGTAGTTTTCAAGGCTGGTCTTTACTTCGCCAGAAGTAAATTGTGGGGAAGATGAGATGGGATTTTGATGCAGACTGTTGTTGTGGTCCGCCAGCAGCCTACGGAGCTGGCAGTGGAGTCGGACAGCGATGAGGCTGAGGAAGGACATGGGCCAGTCCTGGAGGCTGGGGAAGGCCCTGATGAGGGCTCTGCATCGGAGGCAGAGATGGCGCCAGGGCCATTGGGGTGTGATGTGCGGACTTCGGAACCTCCAGAGGCTGACAATAGAGAGGCAGAGGAACAGGAGGAGCCTGTTCCTAGTGCACATATGAGAAGAGCTGCTAGAAGGCAGGAGCAGCTAAAGCAGAGAGGATGACTCAGGAGTAGGGCCAAGAGATGTTTG
>JANHZT010000229.1:0-22914 GCA_032468215.1 Stegonotus admiraltiensis
GGGTGGGGCGGGGGTGTCACACGGGGTTCAGAAACACACACACACACCCTCTGAAATGCAGAGAATGAGAGGCAAGGTTGAACGGGATTTTGAGAGCTGTCTCAAATAGCAAGGCAGGTCCGTTTCAGCTAATTCTTGACAATAGGTATTGACGGCAGGCTCGATTCAGGGAATCCGAATATGTAAGAGATAAAGGGTACTTTGGAGATCATCCAGTCCAACCTGCTTTCCACTGCAGGAATCCACCACTAGGGGACTCCCAGCAGATGGTCATCCAAGCCTCTGTTTGACCCCTTGTGGCAAAGAGACACTGCTCATTTGGCCATCTCTTACCCAGATAGGAGCTGTCCTTTTGCCTCAGAGTGACCGCAGATACTTCCCTTGGTATTTACTGGCTCCATCTTCCTTCCGTCCTTCCTCCTTTTTCCTTTTCCTTCCAACCTTCCTTCTTTCCTCCCTCCCTTCTTTACTTTTTTACTTTCATCCTTCCTCCCATCTACTCTATTCTCCTCTTTCCATCCTTGACTTTTTTTCTCCCTCACTCCTTTCTTTCTTCCTTTCTTCCTTTCTTCCTTTTTTACTTTCATCCTTCCTCCTATCTACTCTCCATCCTTGACTTTTTTCTCTCCCTCACTCCTTTCCTTCCTTCCTTCCTTCCTCCTTCCTTTTTTACTTTCATCCTTCCTCCCATCTACTCTACCCTTTACATCCTTGACTTTTTTTCTCCCTCACTCCTTTCTTTCCTTCCTTCCTTCCTCCCTCCCTCCCTTGATCCTTTTGGCACTGGGCAAGACATTCTTTTTTCCCTTCCACCAATTTTTTTTTGTCCTATTAAAGAAGGAAATTAAGGCAGCCATGACATCTCATTCCATTTATCTTCTCCTTGTCTCCTTAGATGTTTTGGTCCTAGTGAAGAAAAGAGCTCCACCAGCACCTCCCAAAATGGCCGACGTCTCTGCCGAGGAAAAGGTGAGTCCCAGGGGCCAGGATGGGGAAAGACTTTCTGCCTTCAAAGCTGCTCTTTAGCATCTGGTCCCTCCCTTCATCCTTGGGTCACATCACCAGCCTGGACTCTTTTACCCTGTGAGGCCAAAGTGAGCTTTTGCCATGAAAGCCCACTGGGTGACTTTGAGCCCATCTCCAGGGGGCTGGGAGTTCTAGTCCCACCTTAGCTGTGAAAGCCAGCTGGGTGACTTCGGGCCAGTCCTTGTCTCTCAGCCCAACCTACTTCACAGGGCTGTTGTTGTGGGAATAATAGGAGGAGGAAGGTATGTTAGATAATGTTTGCCACCTTGAATTATTTCTAAAATAATAAAATCAGGAGACAAATGCATAAATAAATAAAAGACAGGCCTCTCATCTTAAAAATAAACTTAGCTGTCCTTTGGGGTAACCGGATAGCTGCCACAATCAGAGAGTGGATGTTTGGAGGCGACGTTGTCTGAACACGGATTCCTTTCCTGTTTAGCGGAAGCAGGAACAGAAGGCTCCCGACAAGGAGGCGATCCTGAAAGCCACCACCAGCCTCCCCTCCCACAGCGTGGATCGGAGCGTGGCCCACCACAACATGAGAGACGTGAGTCCTTGGCTTCTCTTGGGGCCTGCCCCTTGGCCCGCTTCTCTCCAGGTCCCAACATCCGGGCATCCCATAATAGTCTTGGAGGGGGAACCGCAACGGGAGGAGGCAGTCCCGTCCTTTGTACAACCGCCGTTGCTTTCGCTTGGCTGCAGGTACAAAATGCATTTGAATATGCAGAGCCCTCGACTTACGACCTGTTTAAAGTTACAACAGACGCTCCCCTCCCCAAAAAAGCTACTTACGACCCCATTGTGATGAGATCAACAACACACACCCCGTTCGTGACCATTTTTCAGCCACTTGGAAATAGCTTGACTTTTACAGCTGGTTACATAACACAATTTATGATGGGGTTTTTTTTCTGTGGCAGGAAAGGGTGTAAAATAGGGCAAAACTCAACGTCTCGCTTAGCAACAGAAATGTTGGGCTCAATTGCAGTTGTAAGTCGATGACTATCCGTATTGTCAATTCGGACGCTTCCCTAAAAGAGAAATGACAGCCTCGGGCGGGATGATAATCCCTGCGAATCCCAATCTGGAATCATTCCAGGGAGCAGATCCTCCCCAAAGCCCTTGGCGTTTGTCGACGCAGTAATTTCATCTCAACTCTAATCAAGTTCTTAAAGACAGCAGGCATTTGGGAGGGGGGGGAGTCTGGGCGGGGGGAGGAGAATGGGCCTTGAACATCACCGAAAATCTTCAAAGCCGGAGCTGCGAATGTCAAGGCAGCTGCAAAACAGGCAACTTTTAGGAGTGTATCTATGGAATAATAATAAAAGAGGCACAAAGGTTGTTTTAAAAGGCGAATCATCGTTCCTGAGATTCTCAAAATCCCCAGCAAATTAAAAAAAAGGGGGGGAGGCAGGTGCCGTACATTAAAATAAATCAGGTAAATTGAAATTAATTCTTCTGTCCAAAGTCAGCGCTAAAGGTGAAACGCCAAGAAAAGGAAAGAGGCATTTTTTGGAGGAGGTTTCTTCAGAGACGTTAATTTTCTTCTTCCTTCTAGTTTCAGACGGAGCTTCGGAAAATCTTGGTCTCACTCATCGAAGTGGCCCAGAAGCTGCTAGCACTGAACCCCGATGCTGTCGAACTCTTCAAGAAGGCAAATGGTGCGGGGAAAATATTTATTTATTTCCATCCCACCTTGGTTATTCAACATATTTCCAATACACCTTCCTCCTCCTATTTTCCCCACAACAACAACCCTGTGAGGTGGGGCTGGGCTGAGAGAGAGAGAGAGAGACTCTGGCCCAAAGTCACTCAGCCAGCTTGTGTCCCTAAGGCGGGACTAGAAGGCACCGTCCCCTGATGATTGGCCCAAAGCCAGAGGAAAAGTCAACTTTACTTGCCACAGTTGGTTGCTAAGTGAATCTTTTTCTTCTTCCTCTAGCCATGTTGGATGAGGATGATGATGACCGAGTGGACGAAATTGCTCTGCGCCAGCTGACCGAGATGGGCTTCCCCGAGAGCAGAGCCATCAAAGCCCTTCGCCTCAGCCAGTAGGTAGCACCGTGTGTGTGTGTGTGTGTGTGTGTGTGTGTGTGTGTGTGTGCGACATCAACACACGGAACATAGGATAGGGTAGTGCTCCATTCCCCCATGAAGTCGCCTGTGGGTTTGTCCTCCGTGAACATTTCAAGCTGTTGGGAGTCTCCCCTCCTTTCCCCAAAGCCAGGGCTACTTTGACGAACGTCCCAACTGTTGGGTGGGCTTCCAGGAGCGGGGAGCTGCTTGACAGGGTCAGGAACTGGACTGATACGCTCCTCTTTCCACAATTGCAATGAAAGCGTTGTGGGGGGGAAAGGTCTCCTGCTGAGCAGGTTGGTCTGGAAGGCCTCCAAGGTCCCCTTCTGAATAGAAGAATAGAATTCTTTATTGGGCAAGTGTGACCGGACACACAAGGAATGAGCCTCTGGTCCATATTATTACTCATTATATCCTATTATATATTATCTATAACTATATGTTCCGTGTGGTTGTGTGTCTTTCGTCCTGCAGCATGTCCGTGACTCAGGCCATGGAGTGGCTCATCGAGCACGCGGATGACCCCACGGTCGACGCCCCCGTGCCAGGCCACGTCCCCGTGGAAAGCGCAGCCGAAGAAGCGGGGTCCGCCGTCCCCCAGGCGGTCAACGGGGCCAGCTCAGCGGAGGAGCCCAAGGACGAGCTGACGGAAATATTCAAGAAGATACGAAGGAAACGAGAGTTTCGTCCAGATCCGCGGGTACTCTCCGTGCTCTGGGTTTTCCCACTCGCCAGCCCTGTTTGACCACCACCCCTGCCCCCCCTCCCAGAGGAGAAGGGTGGAGACCTCCAACACAATTCGCCTTCTTTTTATTATTGCTTTTCCTTGGAGTTGGCTTCTCGTGGGCTCTCCCCTTCTTTTTTCTTCCCCGTTTTTTTGGTGGCAGAAGGGGTTTTCTTCGGGCGCGTCTGGTGGCCTTTCTCCACGCCGTTTTGGTCCTCGAAGAGAGCCACTTCCTGGGACAGCTTCCGCAGCTCCTTGTTGAGCTGGTTGTTGGAGTCGATCAAAGCAAACTTCAGGACTTCCAGCTGGTTGAGCTTCTGGTAGGCGTCCTCGGCCCGTTCTCGCATCGCTTTGACTTTGCTTTGCATTTCCTCCATGGCATTCTTGAAACTTTCAACCGTGTCCTGCAAACTCTGGCTCATGGTCGGGATTTCGTCTGGGCTCCTGGGCTCTGCGTTCAGATCCGCTGCTAAATGTTGTTAGAAATTGTCTTTTATTTTCTTCTTCTGGGGAGCTCCTAAAGGCTGTGGGGTTTGGAGAGACGATTTATAGAGGCTGCTGACAAGCTGCGGGGGAACACAAATTTATTTATTTATCTATCTATCTATCTATCTATCTATCTATTACATTTCTATCTATCTATCTATCTATCTATCTATCTATCTATCTATCTATCTATTACATTTCTATACCGCCCTTCTCCCGAAGGATTCAGGGCGGTGTACAGCCAAGAATAAAACATAACAATATCAAGATAAAGCAATTTAAAATTCATTAAATATTATGACCCAGTCAGCTAAATAAATTAACTAACCCATTAAAATCATGTTTTAAGCGAGCCCTGCTTGTTTATTTATTTATTATTTATTTATTATTAAATTTATATACCGCCCTTCTCCCTGCGGGACTCAGGACGGTGTACAGCCAAAATTAAAACAGAAGAATACAAAAGTTAAAAAATAATTGAAGAACCCGAATTAAACAAAGTGGCTCAAAATTAAAAGCAAATTAAGACGAAATTTTAAAAAGCCTTCTGACCATCCCAGCTGAGTTGCCTGATCGACAGAGGCTTTTAAAAGCATTTTTTAAAATGGTTTTAAAAGTAAAAAAAAAAAAAAGTTGGTCGCACCCACCCAGTCACATTAAACCCCCCCACCAAGCCACACCCACAGAACCGGTAGTCACAAATTTTAGATTTCACCACTGCTTTAAGTTGAGCGTCCTCCTTCGTCCCTGGGAAGAAGGCGGCATGGACAAAGCACTTTTGAAACGTTGCTGTTGTGTTAATCAACTTCCCTGGCTTCCCTGACTACAGGTTGTCCTTGATTTACGACAGTTCATTTAGCGACCGAGGTTACAATGGCACTGAACAAAAGGGACTTACGGCTATCCCAAAAGGTGCTTTTTTCAAGGCGCAGCTGAACTCTCTTCCCAAAAAGCACCTTGGAAAAGCACCTTTGACCTGAATGACCGAGAATCTCCATAGACATTTGACTTATGAGTGTTTTTCACACTTATGACCGTTGCAGCCTCCCGGTGGTCACGGGATCAAAATTCGGATGCTTGACAACGGGTTCATATTTATGACGGTTCCTAGCGTCCCGAAGTCATGTGATCCATTTTTGCGACCTTCTGACAACGGGCAAGCTGGATTCACTTAACAACCGTATTACTAACTTAACAACTGCAGGGAACTCACTTAACAACGGCGGCAAGAAAAGGCGTAAAACGGGGCAAAATGTAATTTCTCACTTAGCAACATAAATTCTGGACTCAATTCTGGGTCGTAAGTCGAGGGCTACCTGTGGATATATCCCTGCCTGGGGTCATTGCCAAGGAATTCAAATTTATTTATTTATTTATTTAATAAAATTTAAAATGCTGCCCTCTTTTACAAAAAGACAGACATAGGCCTAGTTTGCTTCCCGATAGTCTGTTCGTTGCTGCTGCTAGTATATATTTTTGGTGCTTGTTGTCACCTGGGATCATACCGGGGTGGAATCCAGCAGGTTCTGACAGGTTCTGGAGAACCGGTAGCGGAAATTTTGAGCAGTTCGGAGAACCGGCAAATATCACCTCTGGCTGGTCCCAGAGTGGGGAGGGAATGGGGATTTTGCAGGATCCTTCCCCTGGAGTGGAGAGGGAATGGAGATTTTGCAGTATCCTTCCCCTGCCATGCCCATAAAGCCATATCATGCCCACCAAGCCATGCCCACAGAACTGGTAGTAAAAAAAATTGGATTTCACCACTGCTTCTTATAGACAATTGCACCAGTTGCATATTGCTAATACCTTAATCAGTCAGTTTTACTAAAATTGGCCCTACCATTCTGGTCCTTTGGAAGGACCTGAAGACTTGGCTGTGGTTCTGCCATCATGCCTGGGGCTTCAGTAGAAGTGATTAGCCTTGGCAATGGCTATATTAAATGGAATTATAACTTATATGATGATTTGTATGACTGTGTTTAATTGTGCCTTTTAAGATAGTAGGATACGGTTTTACTTTATTTATTTATTTTATTCTTTTGGTTCTTGTTGTAATTATTGTGAGCCACCTAGAGTTATATTTATGAGATGGGTGGCTATACAAATTAAATAAGTAAATAAATAAATAAATAAGCAAACAAAAAAAACAATCAAATAAATAAATTTGCATGTTCATTTACTTTCTTTAGATCCAAACATATCTAGTAAGAATTTCTGATATCCATGGATTGCAAACATTTCACCCCTGAATTTTTTCACTATTAAAATATTCTTAACGTAACTCATGTATCTTATGGTTTGTTGGTTTATTGTCAATATTTCCATGATGCCTTTTGATATTATTTTATGTTTTATCTTTAATATGCATTCTGAAAAGTCCTGCAATGCTCTTTGGTCTAGTGGTTAAAGCACCTGGCTAGAAAGCAGGAGACTGTGAGTTCAAGTTCTGCCTTAGCCATGGAAGCCATCTGGGTGACTTTGGGCTAGTCACTCTCTCTCAGCCCAACCCACCTCCCAGGGTTGTTGTTGTTGGGAAAAATATGAGGAGGAAGGTATGTTGGATATGTTCGTCACCTTGAGTTATTTGTAAAAATAACAAGGGCGGGATACAAACAAATAAAATAAATAAATATAACACTTTGAAAAGATAACATCATGGGGCTTGGTAACAGGCTCTAGAAGAAAGAGCTGGTTCTGGGGAAAATAATTCAGATATTCAGACCCAGTCATAGCTTGAATTTTTTGGTACTTTAAGATTACATGATGTTCTTCCTTCCCTCTAATCTCAGCAATTTGGATCCAGACCAAGTTGTTGAACTCAGACACAACTGATGATTTTGGAACAACTTAGCTATGATGTAAGTCCCTTAAATTAAAGTAACGATTTGGACTTAATCCAATGGGTTAATGGCTCTGTTGTCTCAACAATATATCTACACATATACTGGAGACAGATTAGCCTATTTATAAAAAGGCAATACTCCCTGTATTACAGGCATGAATGCTCTACTGGATCACATCCAAATGAATGTCTTTATAAGTATGTACTGTTAAACAACATAGCCTAACAGTCTCTTTGTTTTATCCAAAATGACCCCCTATGGTAAACATTTTATTTTCTCATTGTGTGTTGAGCATGATGAGATACCAGATTCATCCTGTTTCGGTATTCCACCTAGAAGTGTACTTACTAGATTATGCCATCCTCAATGCTATTGCACTGAGCTGCATGAACTGAAGCAGAGTTTGGATTTGGGGGATGGCATTAGCATCTTCTTATGTGGGAATAAAATACCTTGTTCAGATCAGCATATGAACGCTTGAATAGTTTCTCTGCTTTTCCTTATACTGGCATCAGATAGAATTGACTGTTCCAAAATACACGCTGCTTTGTCCTATTATTTGTTTTGGCTCTCTAGGTTTATCTCTTTGCAGTGCTTTTATAGGCTTATTGCAGTTTGCTGTATTGTTCATTTGTTCCCATCCTATCTTTGTCAAGCAGCAACAATGAACTCTGTCTACATCAATATTGTAGGAACTCTTGCCAAGGGATGTTGACAGAGAAGAAATGGACTGGGTTTGGTTATGGTGAAGGCCATGTTATTACAGAGCAACCAGCTGAGTTACAAGAAAGTTTTGTAACTTCTTCAACTCACAGGAGCCTGAGAATTTCTGTCTAAAAGCAATGGGAGCTTCCCCTGATCTGAAGTCTGTTTGTCTGAAGAACCTGACATCATATCATGTTCCTTTAATTGAATTCTTGTCTACTTTCTCCTTCAGCAGAGATTCCGAAATCCTGCATAGTTTTGGAACTGCGCAGCAAATGAGCATTCCCAGGATATCACAGAGAAGCCAATTCAAAGTATTATTCCCAGAACACCCATATTTGGTATGTGGCTTCTTGTAATAGCTGATTGACATAGGATGCAAGCACAGAATGAAGAAATTCAAATTAACATCTGACTCTTCATAGCATTATTTCTTTAAACAACTTGGCCCCAAATCAACTGATAGGGTGTTACACAGAAGTCTATGACCTATTTTCTATTACCTCAGAGTACAGAATGTGAAATAATAATCTTAAAGAAGTCAGATTTTGCCTTCTTTAGCAGAGAAGAAGAAGAAGAAAAAGAAGAAAAAAAAGAAGACGATGAAAAAATCATTAGGAATTTAGCTAAAAAAAAACCCCACACCATTTGCCAAGGATGCTTTGACTAGGCTTCCTGCATTGAGCAAGGGGCTGAACCCAGTGGCCTAAATAGACCCTTTTAAGCCTATTTTTTTTTTATTAGGAATGGCGACCCACCAAATAATTTGGCCTCATATTGTTCAGGTTGTCCTTTTGGATCATGTCTTCTTCTATACAGTTGTCATAGTCTTACTATTGCATTCTTGGACAGTTTTATTCCTTCCCTGGCCAAGCACACAGTTGCATCATTTGTATCTTACTCTTTTCCTATAAACAAGTGACCTTTTAAGGGAAGGATCATAACCATGAATGTGGGTATGGGTCAGTGGTGGAATTCAAATTTTTTTACTACCGGTTCTGTGGGCATGGCTTGGTGGGCATGGCAGGGGAAGGATACTGCAAAATCTCCATTCCCACCCCAATCTGGAGCCAGCCAGAGGTGATATTTGTCGGTTCTCTGAACTACTCAAAATTTCCACTACTGGTTCTCAAGAACCTGTCAGAACCTGCTGAATAGCACCCCTGGAATGTTACCCACCCAAGGTTTTTATGAGGGGAGAGGTCTTATCTAAATTCACTTTGGATACTATTTTACCGATGAGCAAATAGATGTCATAGTGGATGGACATCCAAACAGACTTACTTGTCATGGGCCAATGCTTGGCCCAAGCACTTTATGTATAAATGCTGTGTGCCAAATGTCATGCAGAAACTACTTTAGTTAAATCACCTTATCAGTGGAAAGGCTGGAAAGGACAGTTGGCCTTTGCTGTGATGGAGAATTGTCCCAATGCCATGCTGTGTGAGGAAGGCTTAGTGGAATATACATGGGGGGCCTTCCAACGAGGAGAGAAGAAATGATAATTAGCTAAGAAGGACTCCTGATTCTACAGTAAGGAATTGTGCAGATTCACCTTTAGAAATTAGGGAGTCTCAGCTAGAATGAAAGATCCAAGTTTAGGTTTGGGTGTCAAGAGAAGCACTGAAGTGAAACACCAGGTACCACTTTGGGACTTCTATTACACTAGATACCTAGAAGGAAACTACCCAGAGTTCCTACATCAGCCAGATCTTCTGGAATGAAAATGACCAACGGAGAGGATAGAAAAAGTTCTCAGGAAAGACTCCGGAACTAAAATTCTATTCTCTTCATTTTTACACAGGCTGTCCAGACCTGGCTCCTTCTTGCTCCCCAACCTGCCCACCTTATTGTAAAGTTCCCCTGCCCTTGACTTCATTTTTTTAAAAATATCTTTATGTGGCAAAGTAGGAACACTACTGCTTTGCTGCTAGGAAGCTGAACTATCAATTCTTCCTTCTGCAGAACAAAAGAACAATCTTTTCCCCTGATGCTTTGATTGCTGTGGCAGCATCAATTCTGCAATGAGAAGGAAAAGGAAGAGAAAGAGTCTGCTTCTCTGTCAAAAGAGTTACTATGTGGAGGCACCCATGTGCCAATATCAAGAAAGCCAAGGCAAGCCACTGGGAGTGGTGAGGCTGGTCCACATAGAAGCCAGCCAGAGAGACTTGCCTTCTCTGCATGGACAGGAAGAACAAGAATCAGGGGTTCAACTAGTCAGGTCTTTCAGCGAATACAGTCCAGACTGAACATCAGCCTGTCCCAGTTGCCAGCCTGTTGCAATCTGGATTGGAATTTCTGAAGTTGGCTTAAGAAACAGGCAGGAGCCTCGTGAGAGGCAAACAACTGAAGCTGCAGTAAGAATTGCCCTTAGTAGCTAGCTGACAATGATACAGAGGTTACCTCATGAGGGTATATAGCAGTGATGGCTAACCTTTTTGCCATCATGTGCCAAAGGCGGAGGGAGTGGGGAGGGAATCACGCATGTGTGTGCCCACACCCATAATTCAATGTGCCCTGTCCCCCATGCATGCACATGCCCCCCCATGTGCCCCCTGCTTTTGGCACACGATGGCATGGTGGGCCCGGTAGGCCCATCTTTTGCCCTACCCAGTCTCCAGAGGCTTTCTAGGAGCCTGGGGAGGGCGAAAAGGGCCTTCTCCACCCCCCCAGAGGCCCTCCAGAGGCAGGAAACGGCCCGTTTACTGACTTCCGGTGGGCCGGGAAGGCCCAAAATCATCAGGCTAGCTCACGGATGGACGCTGGAGCTGAGTTAGCGCAATACTCATATGCCCACAGATATGGCTCTATGTGCCACCTGTGGCACACCTACCATAAGTTTGCCATCATGGGTATATAGTATTGGCAAAGGTAAGTGGGCTCTATTGTGTGGTGATAACGGTCATGTACATGGATTCACGATGGTGCCTATAGACAGTAGTTTATAGCCGAAACTCTTTTATTATTTTTAAATTTTTAAAAAAGGAAAATACTATACTTCTAGAATCATATTTATTTTCAGACATGCTTTCAAATAAAAAACCACCACCACTGGATCAGTAAAAAAATATCCCATGAGACTAGTTGATTTCCTGATAAATGCTTTTTTTTCCCTGAAAGTGATCACCATGCAATTATTTTATTAATAGATCACTGCAGTACTGTATGCAAATGTAATACAAAGATGGTCATGAAGATATTAGAAGCTTCTCAGGCTTCTTTTAAAGAAACTACAGTAGATTCATCAGATTCACCACCAATTTGGAAAGAAAAAAAAAGTGAAGGCCTACATTGTAGTTTAGATACAATGCAACAAAATGTAGAAGTCTTTATTACAAACAGGAGGGGTGTAGAGGGATATGTGTGTGTGTGTGTTTGTGTGTGTATAATCATTTAAAACTTCCCTGGCGTCACTTCTTCCAAGGCTTCAGTAAAAATATATCTTCAGCAGGCTGCCATGAGTCAGTCTGAATCTCCTGCTGCTCTTCTGTCCAGCTGGAGAATTCTTCGTCCTTGACCCTTCAACCAAGCTGTAGCAAATTAGAAAGATCTTCTTGCCCAAACCGTGTGCCAAACCTGCAACAAAAGTTTTGCACACAGGGAAGATTTTGATTAGGTATTCTCTTCTAAGTAATGAAGCCAAATTTCTAGAAAGAAAATGACTTAATTGTGGGAAAGAAAGATATAGAGCAAGCAAGGAAAGGAAACAATCACACACAGAGAAAATTCCAAATGAAACCAATAGTCAACTTGTTTAAGTTAACTTAAGTTTAAGTTAGTTACTTATTACATCCTTGAATAAACTCTCTGGTTTCAGCATTCAACACACGGGATTTTTATTTTTATTTTGCAGAGATTACAGTTAGAGAAAGATCTTTTGGGCCACATGCTTGGATGTTTAGAATTAAGCCTCTCTTTTTTTGTCCTTCCAAGCACTTATTCCCAGCTTGATAGAATGTGGAAAATACATGAAAACCCCATTACCAAAGAATGTGGATTGTTTCTTTGCCCAAAGACTGTGCTCCATCTATGATGTTCCGGGTCTAGCTAGCAAATCAGAAATTATCTAGGAATTAAACCTAGCTTTCTAACAAACTTTAATAGAATTACAGAGGTTTTCAGTGGTTTTCCATTTCACTCTTGTGGGAAATAAACCTGGGATCCCATCTATTCAAGTCTGATGAAGAGGGTTCCAGATGCTCTAGAGGGCACTGCAGTGCCATATCACACCTTGGAATTTGTTCAACTGCTTAGAGAACATGCTTGGTTGTTCTTCAATCACATGCCTATTTTATAGACAGTAATGTGGTGTGTGTGTGTGTGAGAGAGAGGCGGAGGGAGAGATTATTCTAAAATCATGATTCCTTGACTGCTCCTGCTTTCTTGTTTATTCTAAAGGGAGAGGCTCCCTTTTCTGCAATGTCTGATTAAGATAAATAATTTACAGCCTGGCAACCTCCAGAGGTGCTTGGACTAGTCTCAAGAATTGCCAGGTAGTTGGCAGGGAACAGCCTCTAGCCAGACTACTGATTCAAGAGGAGAAACAAGAAAAGAAGGCACATCTGATCTTTTAAAGACACATTGCAGCTGCCAACCACAGCAATTGACCGGCCCAGAACTTCTGAAAATTATAGTCACTAATATATTTGGACAACCTCAGACTGAAGAAGGCAAACATTGAATTGCTGTTTTGTATGAATAGATCGGGGGTGAAATCCAGCAGGTTCTGGAGAACTGATAGTGGAAATGTTGAGTAGTTCGGAGAACCGGCAAATACCACCTCTGGCTGGCCCCAGAGTGGGGAGGGAATGGGGATTTTGCAGTATCCTTCCCCTGGAGTGCGGTGGGAATGGAGATTTTGCAGTATCCTTCCCCTGCCACGCCCACCAAGCCACGCCCACCAAGCCATACCATGTCCACCAAGCCACAGAACTGGTAGTAAAAAAATTTGGATTTCACCACTGGAATAGATGATAAAGGAAAACATATTATATAATTGTAAATCTTTATTAAAATAATCTGAGGTCCAACCAATGTTTCTGGGCTGTTGAATACATTTGGAATATTGAGTTACACTATATCAGTGGTCACATTACCTAAGTGCCACTTTCAGGGGCCCAAGAAATGCCACTTATTTACTATAATGCAAATTTGCAAGGTAACTTCATTTTAATTCCAGCCACCCAGAATGCAACTTCCATTTATGTGACTTTTGTCATGACAAAAGAACATATTTACTAAACACTGGGATGTACCACCCCACTCAATAATATACACTGTGTGAATGGGACCCAGAGCAGTGGTGGGATTCAAAAACTTTTACTACCGGTTCTGTGGTTGTGGCTTAGTGGGTGTGGCATGGCTTGGTGGGTGTGGCGGGGGAAGGATACTGTACAATCTCCATGCCCTCCCCACTCCAGGGGAAGGTTACGGCAAAATCCCCATTTCCTCCTGATCAGCTGGGACTCAGGAGGCAGAGAATAGATGGGGGCAGGGCCAGTCAGAGGTGGTATTTACCAGTTCTCTGAACTACTCAAAACTTCCGCTACCGGTTCTCCAGAACCGGTCAGAACCTGCTGAAATCCACCTCTGACCCAAAGATATTTTTGAAAATAAAAAAGATAACTACTGCTTTGTTTTGTATGTAACAAAAAAAAGTTTCAACATGTAAAAATGAAGAAAAAAGTCAAGGAAATTAATGGGAGAAGATGGCAAGGAAGTGAGAGGCAGTAGGGAGAAAGTGAGTCTGTTTGATTCATTCTTTGCATCTGTCTTTACACAAAAGGAAAATAAAATAGTCCAACCTGTCAAAAGCAGTACCGGAAAAGACCAATTAGGAATACCAGTCAAAATAGGCAAGAAAATGAGAAGCCAACACCTATCTACTTTAGACAAGTACAAATCACCAGGACCAGATGGGTTATATCTCAGAATTCTGAAGGAGCTGGCAGATGTGATTTTGGAACGACTGAACTATATCTTTCAAAGATCCTGGAGCACAGGGGAATTATCAGAGGACTGGAAAAAGACTGATGTGATTCCCATCTTCAAAAAAGGAAAAAAAAATGGATCTAGGAAACTACAGACCAATCAGCTTGGCATCAATACCTGGGAAGATCCTGGAAAAGATAATCAAACAACGGATCTGTGAACACATAGAAACAAGTAAAGCTGTTACTAGAAGGCAACATAAGTTTGTCAAAAACAGATCATGCCAGACAAATCTTATTGCTTTCTTTGACAAAGTGATTAAATTAGTAGACTAGGGAAATGCTGTGGACATAGTATACTTCGGTAAGGCATTTGACAAAGTAGACCACAACCTACCTCCTGGTAAGGAAGGGATAGACAGCATCACCACCAGATGGATTCATAACTGGCTGACCAACCATACTCAATGTGTAGTCTTCAATGGCACTACATTTACATGGAGGGAAACATGCAGTGGAATACTCCAAGGTTCTGTTTTAGGCCCGGTTACATTTATTATTTTCTTTTTATTATGAAAAGGATTCTCCTTAACAGACACCAAGGAAAATTCTGTAAGCACACAGGTACCACATTTGGAATTTCGGTCCTTGTAACGAACTAGGTTACAGAGTAGGTAAATAAAAATGTTTATCGAATCTAAAATCAAAAGCTTCAGGCTCTTTTCTTTGTACTCGTTTTTCATATTTCATATTAATTTAAAATTTAATGTTCCAGGCCATTTTATTTGCTACTGCATAGACATTTTATAGTCCAGATGCATGCATTCAACATTAGTGGAAGCCTTTTCATCTTTAGAACTTTGGACAAATATTAACCAGCCTTTAGGCATTGACTGTTCTTAGGTAACAAGAAACCCTTGTCCTCTAGATTCCAATGAAGTTAAAAATATGAGTGACTCACCCTCAAACAAACCCTCTGTTTCTCATCTGCATAAAAAAAGAAAAGAAAAAAAGAAAAAGATCAAAACAGTGGTCTTATTTACAAGCCCCAAAGAGCAGAAGGTATTAGTCTGTAATTAATAGCATGGCTGGTTGCATAAAGATAACTGCTAGAAGACCTATTTACTTGAAATCATTAGTACAGTATAGCCATTTCTAAATCTGGTGTGGAAGAGGGTGGGAAAGTGCCTGTGTCCCTGTTGTAACCAACAAATGTAACAGAAACAATTTGAGCTGCAAATAATCTGTGTTTGCAAAATGGTAAAAATTGGTACGTGAATCTTTTAATAGCTTGGAGATCGACCCTATCACTCCTTAATATCTGCAGAGCAATTTATAGAAGATTACTGATAACTGAGTGACTGCTTCACTACGGTGGAGAACTGCTGCTTTTTATGCTGCAGAAACATACATTGCTGTAACAACACAACCAGGATACCTCCTGCAGGAAATATTAATCCATAGATAATGGATTAATAAACATTATTATGGACATTTTTACACTTCAACCTTTTCCTCTTCCAAACCTGAAATAGTTTAGAACAAATTTGCATCTGTTTTAAACTGCAGCCCTTAAAATGGTGAACCCCAAAACTGAGGTTCCACCACATCTCCCATCAACCTTCATGTAAATCATCTGCCAGTTATAATAAACATCAATGCTTTATTCAGAATTGTTGTCAAGGCACCAAGATGCTGTCTTAACTGGTCAAGTAAACCAAACAATTAAATGCTAACTGTAAGAATAAATAGCTTAAGAGGAACTGGATGGGAAAGTGAAGTTGCATGGACAGAGGACTTGTGTGGCAGGACTTGAAATCATGAATTTCTTTTAAAGTTCTAATCATGAACCTTCCTGTGGGTAGAACTTTTTAAAAAGCAGTTTGTGATTATCAACCCTGACTAGCAGGGCAGGGCTGTTCATCCATCCTTTCATGTATTGGGGAGAACTTGTGGTGACACAGAATCCATGTGCCGGGGGGCGGGGGGGGAGGACAATAGGGCATTCACCAGCCACAATCCCAAACTAACCATAAATTGAGATGTGTGAGGGCAGTTGCCAAGGCACAATAAGGACAGCATTCTTTTTTTAATACCAACTAATTTTCTTCCAACCTCAAGGATAGGAGGAAAGCTGTGTAGATGAGCCATTGGACTTCAGAAATAAAAAAACAAAAAAGAATGGATCAAAGCACCAGTAACAGAATTAAGTATTTTCCTGTCAGGGTCCGGAGGGATAGGGGGTTGTGGGAGATCAAGGAAACAAAAATTACACACAATTCAGTAAAGAATGAACAAAAACTTGGAAACTGCCAAAGGAATTTCCAAAATTTATTTGTTTGTTTGTGTGTGTGCATATATATATCAGTGGTGGGTTTCAAAAATTTTTACTACCGGTTCTGTGGGTGTGGCTTGGTGGGCGTGGCAGAGGAAGAATACTGTAAAATCTCCATTCCCACCCCAATCCAGGGGAAGGTTACTGCAAAATCCCCATTTCCTCCCGATCAGCTGGGACTTCAGAGGCAGAGACTAGATGGGGGCGGGGCCAGTCAGAATTTTTACTACCGGTTCTTCGAACAACTCAAAATTTCCACTACCAGTTCTCCAGAATTGGTCAGAACCTGCTGAAACCCACCTCTGATATATATATATCAGTATTAGGCAGCACCCATGCTTGGGAACACAGCCAGGTTTTTAGGGCCTTGTGAAAGGCTTACAGGGTTGGGGCCATTCTGATCTCTGAACGGAGGATGTTCCATAGAGCGGGAGCCACTATGAAAAAAGCTCGCCTTCTGGTCTCCACCAGCCAAATTCTTTGGCTGATGGGATCTGCTTGACTTAGCTGGATGAGTAGAGGCTATTGAAAAAAGGTGATTCTTCAGGTACCTCTGTCCCAAGCCATGTAGGGCTTTATAGGTGACCACCAGCACCTTGAACTGCATACGAAAACACACCAGTAACCAGTGAAGCTCATGCAGAAATGGTGCTATGTATTCTGTATATCTGGCGCCAACATTCTGTACCAGTTGGAGTTTCCAAGCGGTCTTCAAGGACAGCCCCATATAGAGTGTGTTACAATAGTATAACCTGGAGGCTACAAGGGTGTGGATTCCTATGAGCAGGGCCTCCCAGTGCAGGTATAGGTGCAACTGATGGACCGACCGAGGTATGCAAAGGCCCTGCTGCTGCCACCTATTCTTTGAGCAGGAGCCACAAATCCAGAAGGATCCCTGAGATTGCATGTTGGGTCTGTTTGGGACAGTGCAACCCAGTGGTTAAATGTAAAATTTGTTACTACCGGTTCTGTGGGCATGGCTTGGTGGGGATGGTGGTATTATGACTGAGTGGGCGTTTAAAAGCATTTTTTCTACAACCTCTGGCTGAAGAGGTTGTAAAAAAAATGCTTTTAAAGCCTCTGACGATCCCAGCTGACTTGCCTGATTGGCAGAGGCTTTTTTTCCCCTTTAAAAACAATTTTTCTATAACCTCTTCAGCCAAAGAGGTTGTAGAAAAATGGTTTTAAAAGCCTCTGATGATCCCAGCTGAACCGTGCGATCATCAGAGGCTTTTTTTTTTACTTTTAAAAGCATTTTTGGGGCCAAAGAGGTTGTAGAAAAAATGCTTTTAAAAATAAAAAAAAGCCTCTGATGATTGCGCAGCTTAGCTGGGCAATGGGGTGGGGGTGGGGGGAGGGATTTTTGCTACTGGTTCTCCAAACCACCCGCCTCCATCGCTACCGGATCAGGCGATCTGGTCCAAACCAGGAGCATTTCACCCTGGTGCAACCCCACACAGAATCAGAAATGGAAGAACATTGACTGATTTACAGTGACTTCGTTCACTCAGAATCTCTCTGAATGATTTGAAATGCTTGTTTATGGGTTTCTTGCCACCTGAGCCAAGTTGTCATTTATAAGTCCTGAGTCCTTCAGGAGAAGGGCGGTATATAAATAAAATTATTATTATTATTATTATTATTATTATTATTATTATAATAATAAAAAAATAAGCTATCAGTGGAGTCCCTTTCTTTGTCTTCATTTATGTCTAATGTCCCTTCTTTTACTTTCCCATCCCCCAACAATATCTCAGATTTATTTCTTTGTTAGAACAGGCCAATGTGATTTCAATCATATGTTAACAGAAGTCTGATCTTGTCAGTTCTCCTACTTCTCTTATGCTCCTTACCCATAATTCCATTTGCTTCTATCAAAACCAAGTTGGTGATGAATTTAAGCGTTTGTTTGCACAACAAACAGTGCAAAACTAGACAGAACCTGTGCAAGTGATTCCAAGCCCTTTGCCTTCCATTTAGTAAATGGGAGAGAACAGAGGAACACATATATGAAGCAAGAATGAATATCACCACTATTCATGTGACCATTAGTTGCTTTATATGTGTACTGTTAATGTAAAGTTTAAAGACAGAGATTCTTCTGGATTGGCTGTGGATAAATCTGGCATATTCAACAGAAATAACCTTTACAAACTTGTTATTTAACCACTGCATGATTTAATTGCTAGTCAGGTGAATTTAAACTATTGGTTGCTTAAGAGTTTGCACACAATGCCAGAGATGCAGCTTATCTCCATTTTTTAGAAGTAGAACTGTGCTCCTCCCTTTGGACTAACACTGGCGCTACTGTAAGCATATTTAATAACTATAAAAAGATAAAATTTGCTTTAAAGTATAAGGTCATTCATAGCCCAGCATGTTTTAGAAATCCAATGTTTTTAAACTTTTATGGGCATAGAATATAGACAATACTTTTTTTAAAAAAAATGAGGTACATTGGGTTGCTGCTCTAAGAAAAGGAGGGAGGAGATTTAGGGACTAATGAAAGACATAAATGTTTTAATAATATCCTTGATTTTCTATAATATTTCTTAACAGAATGTATGAACCTTGCATATGATGGCATATTTCAGTATAGATATTCCTCAACTTTTGATTGAAATTTGTTAAAGAGTGCCAATGTATTCAGGCTTTTCTTGGTAGTTGCTGAAAATTCTTTTTCACAAAGATATGTTGAAGGAAAAAATAGTACCAGTAGGATCTACAATGCCTTTTCACTTGAATGGTTGCAGGAACTGGGTATGTGTAGTGTAACAAACAGAAGGTCTAGGAGTGACATGATAGCAGTCTTCCAATATTTGAGGGGCTGTCACGGACAGGAGGTGGTCAATTCTCCAAAGTACCTGAGGCCAGGACAAGAAGTAAGGGATGGAAATTGATCAAAGAGAAATCCAACCTCTTTTTGGATTAAAGAGACATTTCCTGTCAGTGAGAACAATTAATCAATGGAACTCCAGAAGTTGTGAGTGCTCCATCACAGGAGGTTTTTCTGAAGAGGTTGGACAGCCTTTTGACTGAAATTTTATAGAGTCTGTTGTTTGAGCAAGGGGGTTGGACTAGAAAACCTCCAAGGTCTCTTCCAACTCTGCAATTCTGTAATCCCTGTGCACTTTCTTCAAAAGTTATTCTAGTGTTACTATTTCAGTTGCTTCAATATAATATGGGTAGGAAATTTGGTTGATAAGCAAATGAGAATGGGCTCAAACCCCCTTCTCTTTAACCTTAGGAATAAATTTCTGGCACAAGTTTTTCTACTCATTCTGGGAGGTATCAGGAGTTGAACTTAGACCTTCTGCCCATAAAGCAACATGCTTTAATGTTGAGCTACAGCACCTCTGCTATTTCTGTCTCACTTTGTAGTCAGATTACTGATTACAGCTCAATGCAATAAACCAATTCCGTAGAAGCCTAGGATTGCCAAGTACAATTAAAGTGTTGTCAGGATTGAAAGTGGATTTCACAGTAACTGTTTTTGCAGCCTTAACTCGGAAATGGCAATATTATCTTAAGATGGCTTTTTAAAAGTCAGCAAATATTAACCAACTGAATCGTTTAATCACTGCTGCATATGGTTTGTTGTGTCTGGACATTTAGGAAACAAAAGGTCTAACTAGCATGTTTTCATTCAATTGGACATGGTATTACATAAGCAACATTTTAACGTAGGATGAATATCATTGTGAAAGATTTTATCAAATGGCATTTTAAAGAAAAGAGCTATTATTGAAGCAAATCTACAAATAACTACATCTTTTACCCTTTTAATTAAAAAAAGCCAAGAAAGATCTGATTATGTCTCCTTCTTAGACTGAACCTAACATACGCTCCAGTTCAGAAGTAATCTGAGACTTAATCCATAGAGTAGAGCTGATACTTTATTCTGATTAAATTACTACTTAAACCAGAGTAGCTGCAATTAGGTTCATGCATGTTTATATCCAGAACATTAAAAATGGATAATTCATGGGAACATTAATTTCTATAAAAATTAACAAGGGTCAAGGCTGTTTTGTGGGAAAAGTAAAAAAAAAACCTTTTAGTTTTATGTTGATATGGGGGGAGGGGTCTTACATATAAATTAGTGTTGTGAATTTACCATTTACAGTCTTGTTAAAGATCTGCAAAATGACTTGTGCTTATTTATTTCTTGTATACTCTACTTTTCTACTCTGTTGAATGCTCAGGACAGCTTATACTTCTTTGACATGCACACACACCCTACTCACTTGATACCTTAGTCACTCAGCACTGAGAAAAATCAGTAATTCATGACAAATATGATTTAATGATTTTTCGTAGGGCTGAATGAAGAGGGGCCAAAATAGAGGCATTGCAAATAGAAGAATAACACCCACCCCCTCACTGCAAAAGGAGTGTCTCTGACAGCAGAGGCATCTTTGAAGGGACTCTCCTACAGATCTGAACAACTGGGTTGGTCCACATGGATAAGGTGATCCCTTAGATGTCAGACTCTAATCTTTTTAGAGCTTTTTTGAGTTTTAACAGATAATATCAATTGTTCCCAGTAAGCAATTGGCAACTTGCGTAGATCTTTCAGTTTTGGCTTCATACAAACCTTGAACCTTGAAGCAGTTATCAGCCTAGCTGCAGATTATACCAAATGTAACTTCTGGTCATTTGTCAGTGGTATCCACACTGACTAAGTTGCAACTGTCAAGATCGGATGTAAGTAAGGTGTGTTTTAAATGATACCTAATGACTCACTTAATCACATATGTGAGGTACTTAGAGGAAATACTAGTTGTGGGAAAAAATAAATCTCCCTATCATGTGAGGAGGGACACTATAAACAAATATGAAAGGTTTTAATAAAGAAAAGTATATTCTTTTGCTTTTTTATGACATGCACTATCTTTTTAATGATGCTGTATGACATAATTGCAGATTATGTCCAACACGTCATCCAACACATTTAGCCAGTCTTAACTTCTTACTTTTGAATATGGCAGCATATAAACATAGTAATTGTTCAGAGGTGCCATCTTAGGAAATACAGAATGTGTGCCCAACATTTCTTACTCCTGATTGGTATCCCATGAGTCTTTGCTCTGAGAAAATTAAAGGTTGCATGACTAGTTCCATCCCCACTGGCCAGGCCATGGATCAGCTGCTGCAGCAGCCAGTAAATATAAGTATCTGGGAGACATTGAAAATATACCTTGAACTCTGGCAATTTCTCTGTCAACTCTGTCCCGGTGTCATTTACTTGCTACTTTTTTTTTTGGCCTCAAATGGGCTCCTTATTCTATTAAGAGAACAAATTCCTTGTCATGTAGTTGCAGTAGCAACAAACCAGTTAATACAAACAGCGAAATAAATTCATAACATCATCTATCGTACAAACTACGCAGCCACCCAAGCATGATTTCTTTTCAAATCTCCAAAGCACTATGGTAGCCCCGGTGAAAAATAAGATGCTGCATTAAATGCTTTTAGTTTCATTCAGCAGTATTAGATTTTTCACCATACCACAAACAGGCCCTGGTGCCTTTTGTTTTGCAATATCCCCATGAAGTTGCCTTCATCGTGTCCCTAACCCAGGCATGAGACAGGCTTAAAAATCATACTTATTCTAATACCATCCAAGGGCAGATTCTCTGGGTGTCAAGTCTGCTCAGATTTGCTACTCCTTACCTTAGGTGACTGTGACTAGGAACAGAAGTCTGTTGGTTGCTGTTGTTGTTTTGCAATTGGTGCCCCATGGGCCAGTTTCCTATTTTAAGACTGAGTAAGAATTTGAGGCTGTCAGAATGTCCTAAGGGGGAGTCAGTCATAATGTCCTTGTGGGAAATCTGGTTTATTTCAAGTATTGTGAGAACAATTGCCTTTGATCACTCCAGGTATTCCTTTGTAAGTCATGCCATGAAACATTGCCTAGCGGTTGTGAGGGAGGAGCCCCCTCAGGGAAGGATTGGCTTTTAAGCTGGAAATATTTACCCATTTCTAGTAATGGCTATTTGAAATCACTTGCTGTAGTACGTAGTTTCTGTGCTGGTATATCAATCCTTCTTCAAGCTTGGATGTAACTCGTTTTAGATGTGTCTTCACCTATAATATTTTAAATGTATGCATTGTGCCTTTTCTCAGGGTACACATAACCAAATCAAAATAGGTTTTTAATATATTATGTAAACAGATAAACTAAGTCAGCCTTGTGGTTTGAGACCATTAGTTTTAAACCAAAACATTAGGTCTCTGGGATCTTTCTTTAACCCTATTTCCAGAGATTATTTTAGCTAGAAATAATCAGAGATAGAAACTGAAACTATAGTCGTGCAAATCATGTGCAATTAAAATGGTCTTTTCACAAATAAAGTTGCAGTTCTATTAGTTCAAGTAACGGGGGTGCATCCTATCATGCAGTGCTCGGGTCTTTCCAGCTGACAAGCTCAGCACCTGAACCATCACGCTTGTCTATTCACCCTATGTGACTTGTATCTGAGAAAACCTTGTTCAAATTGAGCTCTGCCTCTTTAGGAAGTTGTGTTGCAATGCATGGAGGAAAGAAAAAAGTAGAAATAGTTTAGCAATATGAAGAAAGAGAAGGAGGGGGAGAGATGATGGGTTTTTATTTTTTTTAAGAAAATCTCCAAGGATGCATTGTTACTAGTGAGTAAGTTTCATTGTTCTTCTAAGAAAACATGCCTAGGATCAGGGTAGTCATGGATTAGAAAGAGCCAAATCTGTTTAACTCATGGGGTGTGTGTGTGTGTGTGTGTGTGTGTGTGTGTGTGTAAAAATTAC
>JANHZT010000229.1:63094-73192 GCA_032468215.1 Stegonotus admiraltiensis
CTGGTCTGACAGGGATGAGTTCTACTTACCTTTACTATCGGTTCGCAATGGGAGCACGCGTGTTTGTGTGCTTCTGCGCATGTGCAAATCATCAATTATAATGTGCGGGTGGGTGGGCGGAGCCTCCTGCCACTTTTACTACCGGTTCTAAAGAACCAGACAGAACCAGGAGCAACCCACCACTGATTCAGACATATTATCTGTGGTGGGTTGCCCCCGGTTCGGACCGCTTCTATAGAACCGGTAGTAAAACCGGAGGGAGGCTCCACTCACCGACCCTGATGTCATCAGAATGCTTCTGATGATGTCGGGGTTGCAGAAGAGCACATGTGCACGTGAGCGAAGAGAGAGCGAGAGCGCGGCCCCATTGCCAACTGGTAGTAAAGGTAAGTAGAACCCACCCCTACGTATTATTGTATCTTTATGTCAGGACTCAGGAGAACTGAGGCTGGTGCCTCTTCTAGGCCTTGATTAAGTTTTCAACCTATAGTCCAATCTTGCTAAATGAACGTAGGCTGAGCCTTGCCTTATATTTCACAGGAAGGGCTTTGTTTATAGTTGGATGGCCATCTACATGAAGTCTGCCTCCCTCAGATATATATGTTGCTGGGAAATCTTCAGACACAAAGAGACTCATTGTTCAGCCTGGGAAATTATTATCCTTGTGACTAGAAACTCGAGGATGTGGACTACTAATTCAGAGTGATAAGAGTTTCAAGGTTGACATCAAAGTCTTTCCAAAAACTTTGAACTAATCTGTCTTTCTCTAGCCTTTAATAAATGAAAATACCCTATAATCATTTCACTTATGGAGACCTCAGGGCTTCTTTAGGTCTATAAATTATAATCTCACTGAAAATTATTGTGTAAACTAGGAAAGTGATCTGTCTTGAAATGGCACAAGGAGTTTTCTTTGGGAATTATCAAATCGTTATTGCTATAACCAAATCTTATAATCAGAAGAATTTAATAATTATTTTCAAATGTACAATGAAAATGGAAACCTGAACATTTAACATTGGTGTACTTGGTGTAATTACATAGTAAAAACTATCAAAAATTTCTTGCACATAAAGCAGAAGGCCAAATATTCAGGCCACAGGTCCTGGAGAGTATAATATTAGACAACTTGACCTCTAAATGTTGTTGGCTCCACCTGTAATAATATCCTCTTTTTTTACACAATTCTAGTAAGGAAGAACATGCAGAATGGATATGCATAACCAAGATTTGTTTGGGCAAAGATGGAAATACTACTACTGGTAGGTGTTCAGCAGCTATGATTTTATTGCCAGGAAGGGCAGATGAAAAGGTTACTTCTGAACAGCTTTAGATGCAGGTAGATGCTCTGCTTCATTGATGACTGGATATAAAAGCTTATATTTGTTGTAAGGACAAGTTGGAGGTGCTGCTGGTATGTGATGTGATTGTCTTCAAGTGGCTTTTCCTTGTTTGCTGATCCCAAAAGGCTTCATGATTTATTGTGGAATTTTCTAAGTCTCCAAAACAGGTACTTCAGTCCATATTTAATAATGATTGATTAATTCAAACTTAGCTTTCCACTGGCATTGTGAAGTTTATGGCAGAGTGATGACATGATGAATACACATATTAAATTGCTTTATTGATATTGTTCTTACTAATAAAAGGCTGTGTCTTATTATTAGTTGCACTGCTACTAGCTTGCTAGAGAATACTAATGCCAAAAGTTGACAAGGAATAGAAGAGAGGTACTTCAAATATCATAGGTACCAGGGGTGGGAGCCTACCGGTTTAACAACCGGTTCGCTGAGCACATGCTCTTGCTTCGCTCGTGTGTGGGTCAGATGTGCGCTGCGCGCACGTGCACAATTTGCAGAAAATTGGACTTCCGCGTTGCTGAGAGCAAGGAAAACAACTGAGGAGCATCAATCCACTCTGCCACCCTGATCAGCTGGGCTTCAGAAGCAGAAATATAGGTGAGTATGACACAGGGGCAGGTGTTCAAAGAAAGAGAGAACCGGTTCGCTCACAGCTGAAAGTCGGAGTTAACGGTTCCCCTGAACCGGTCCAAACCGGTAGAATCCCACCACTGATAGGTACTTAATAACTATCTTTGCTTCTATCAAATCCATAAACAGCTACAGACATTGCTTTTTGTTCTTTACATTTTTGCTTCTCTGTTTTTGAAGATCTCATTGGCTCCATCCAACCATGCCTTTCTTAATCTTCTCCTCTCTGATGACCTACATTTTCCTTCCTATATTTGTAATGCTGATTATAATACTCTTTACTCATATCTAACCTTATGGCTCTATATGGCTAAATCTATATGACTAAACCAACATAACATACTTGGCTTGAATAATATGCTCAACTCACATTTGTATTTAATCCAAATTCATTCAGCACACTTTTATTTATTACCTAAGCTTTTTTTTATTGCGTACCTTTAAGTACCCAGTACTTTCAATTTATTTTTATGTTTCTCTGGTTCTCTGTTTTTCACTTTTAACCATATTCTTTTCATTTCCATGTAACAGAGTAAAAATATTTTGTTATGCAGACACTCACCAATCACCAATTCTTATTAATTTTTGTTTCTCTAAATGATGCAACCACTTTTTTCTGTGTTCTTCACCTTGCTTCCACCCATTCATTACTATGAATCGCATTTATTCAGACTGCTGAAGATTTTCCCAAGCTTCATCTGTAGCTTCTTCCATTATCATTGAAATCACTTAACTTCCAAAGCACTATTGAACCACACTATGCTTAAGTCCAGACAATATGGCTAAAAATCAGGGTTGATGAAATTTGTTTTCCATCAGGGCAGCTACTAGCTCCTAAACCATATATAAACATATAGCAAGTGATTCCATTCTACCCTCGCTTACTTGCAATATATTGTTCCTAGCAGTTTTCCTGCAAGTTCAGGTCTGCTTTTCCCAGATCACAAAGTATTGAACTATTGGTTATCACAGATATTGACCAACCAGCTTATTGCCCAAGCACGATGTCATGGGCTAAGAGAGAGAGACTAGGCCAAAGTCACCCAGTTGACTTTTATGTCTAAGGCAAGTCTAGAACTCATAGTCTCCTGGTTTCTGTTTCATATTTTTCTTTTTCAAGTAGGCCCAATAATCAGAAGGCAAGCCATGTAAATATAACAGTATTTATTTACATGTTTTCCATAACAGGAGATCATCAGGCAGAGCGAGGCTCACTGGCCAGAGCATCAATTTATATACAGAAGGCGGAGCAAAGGTAAGGAGGAGCCAGTGGGAGGGACAATATAAATGTGAAGACTTAACCCTTATGTAGACCAAAATATATACATTTTGAAAGTTAGGTATTTTCACTTGTAACAGTTTCTAGCCTAGTACCTTAACCACTAGACAAATTGGCTCACTACTATTTGTAACACATAACCCTATGAAAATGTCAAACAGTGGGTGTTTGGAAGATAATTTCCAAATGGTATGTATTGCTAAAACTCTGCACATGTATTTGTGGAATTGGTTCAATGACAGTCTTACCCCATTAATCTTTATGTACACGTGAGATATAAACAGATAATCTTGGTACGGGAGATTCTGATGAGTCTATGGTCTTGTTAAGAGCCAAAGCATTGCAAATTTTATTCTGGTTACAGGTACTAAAGTCATATAAATAAATGTCTCCATAAATATCAATTAGCATATTTAATGAAGAAGCTGGTATTCTATACTCATTCTGCACTCTGGTAAATTAGGCTTATTGTATATCTCCAGATATGTTGGTGTTTTTGGAAAATAAAATATTAGTAAAAGGTTTACATATATAATCATTTAAACAAAGTATTCTCAACAGAGGAAAGATTTGTGGACTAAGATGGAGAAATGCATTTCCATGTTTGGTTTGTAGTATGATTAGTGCCCTTATTCTATGCTGTTTTTATATAAGCATTGTATCCTAGTAAAAGGATAAAAGCTTAATTTACACAGCCCATGACCACATACTCAGACCTTCTGTTGGTTCCCCCCACCACCACCCTTTCAAAAATCCATTACTCTTATGCTTTTGTGACAGAGCTTTGGGGCAATACTGACTTCATTAAGGTGACAAGTACACTGTCTTCCAAAATTGCAGTCGTATCAGTTTTAATTGTGGGATGCTACTAAGGGTGTACTCTACAATCAACCTAGCATTAGGAAACTGAGAATTGCCTTAAGTTAAATAGATGTGGACCAACCTGTTCTTTCTTTTCTTCCAATGACTAATTGCTTGGCATTAGCCTTGGATGGTTATGGAAACCAAATGAACTCATCAGAGCAATGAGATAGTAGAGAGCATTGAGTTGCTGGAAGAAAAAGGTACCTCTACTCAGAAAAGCAGCCACTTTACCACAAAGCATGAATGCCACCCTTATCTTGTCTCCTTTCTTGCCTGGAGATGGGTCTTATTTTCTTTGAAGACCAAAATTCAGAATTATTTCATTCTTCTGAGTAGTTTGGAAAACTAAGGAAAGAAGAGCACTCGTTCTTAATAGATTCTTGTAAGGGTCTTGTTTGTTGAGGGTCAAGGGTCCTTTGTAAGGGTCATTCTTCTAATTGCTCACCTGTTTATTGCCATCTAAGAAATATATTATGCTGCTTGGTGAAATAAGATGACACATTTTCCATTCTAATCACAAAATCTTAACAAAGTGATTAACTGAATCTTACTTAATTTTGTTGATGAGAATAGAATGATGATTTTTTTCACCATGTCTGAAGAATGGTGTTAAGAGCAGAATTGTCCAACCATAAAATATTAGTAAAAGGTTTACTAATCATGGGTGCTACCAAGTTGGATTACCAATCATTGCTTGCTACCGTTGCTACCAAGTCCGTCACCTAAACCAGCTGACTTTCTCTATCCAGTAACAAAGCTAGCCCATTTTTTACTCTGAGTTTAATCTATAACATTTACAGAAGGAGAGATAAAGGCAGGTAAAGTGTCTTCTTCTTCTTCTTGCCTTTGTTACTATCCTAAAGAGCAAACTAAATAGACAGCAACGGTAAATGAGGAGAAACATCAGAAATAGTGTACTTTTATGGTTGCTAATTCCTATTGCTTTGCTGGTGTGAGTCTTGCCAGGCACCTGTTACTTATGTTTGAGAGTAACCTTGAAGCAAATATTATTGGCTCCAGTTTAGAAGGACTTTGAACTTTTTGGATTATTTGTAGAGACTCTAGGCGTTTGCTAGAAAACTGTTTCATTGTTTCAGAGTTTCATTTATTCTGATAGACTTGGTGTTCATATCAGCCCTAACTAGGATGATGAATATCAAAGCATTGTGTGAACTGCAATGCAAAATATTTACATGTAGACATAACCATAACATTATTCCTTTTACAGTAAGCAATAATACGTGAAGCACAGAAAAAAGTAAGAAATGGTAAACCAAAGATATTAAAAGTGCGATTTCTTGTCTTGCCACAATCCTCCTGTTAATATCACCTAACAGAATATCTTTTACAGGATGGCATTTATTCAGCATCCATTCTTCTTCCATTATCATCATTCACTGAAATTTAACATGTAACTATCAAAAGCCTATATATTGCTCTTCTCATATGTACCACAATGTAGGTACCTAGATGATATCAATTCAAACTTTTTGGTATCTATTTTAGCCTTTTGGTTCATATGTCTACTTTTCTGCATGCATTCATCAGTTCTGTTCCACAAGATCAAGCCACCCTCATTCAAATCTACAGTATTACATTCTCGTCCTTTGTCTTGGTTTCACAAATACACAATATTCATTTCTTTCCTCCCATTTCTTCCTTTTGCCTCATTCATGCTTTTTAAATCATTTATATCTCTTCTTACATTCCAATGTACAGCTTTTCATACACAATGGATATAGTCAAAAGTTTCAAGCATGGAAAGCAGGAAATTCAGGCAGTTCAAATGAATATAAGGGTTTATTGCAAGTTTAAGTTCTCTACAAGAATCTGAACTACCAACAGTCAAAGCAAATTGAGATAGATAAGAGTCAATGGAATTCAAGATGGGCGGGACTTAGATCTCTTGTGGGCATGAAGCGACTCGAGACTGATGACACATTTGACAACTCCCTTGGGCTCAGCCTGGTCATCTCCTACAACAAGGCCCATAGATATTGACCTTTATCCCAATCATATCTTTGATCAATCATATGTTTAACATAATACTGTTAAGTAAGAAAAAATAAACTAGAATACCATTAAACATGCCCCTAACATACAAGTTTTAACCATGCCCCTAAACGTTGTGGCCATGTTGATGCTGTATTCTGAGACAAGAATGGATGTGGATGAAGGCTTATCTATGTTCTTCCAGACTTTCTTAGGTCTTTCTTTTGTCTTACAATTTTTCTTAATTAATCTTTAAAAGGTGCATATTATCTATGTGGCTGTAACAAATCATTGCTGGTTTGAGTGCCCTTGTATTTCAAGTCTGAAATGGCAGCAGCAGAATTTTAAATGGGAAAGATCTTTGGTCTACAAAGCATGCTGCATATTCCTCAGAAGCGCACCCATCTTGGTAGAACTTGTGACATAAAGATATACATATTTCCAGTCTTGCCTTAAGGGCAAAGGTGAAGCTTTACAAACTTTTGGTGCCCAGTTTCTGTTTCTGTATGCTTGTTCCAGGAGATTTATCCTGTATCTGCTCTATTTATCTAAGTTCAGTAGGTACTTGTCTGTTTACAAATTCAGTTGCACAAAGAGTTGGCAGTGAATGACTGGTCAGGAAAACTACCTACAGACCTTCATTGAATTTTAGACTATATGTAGCTTTGAAAGCCAAGAACAACAGGGATGGGAAAGAAATCAATCAGGCAGGTTTTTCAACTAGCTCATTTACTGGAAGGAGGATTAGATTCGTAAATACCAAGCAGAGACTAAGCTTATGCCAAATTACTGGGTAGACTTGCCAGTTCACTGTACCCACCCAAATTTACACTTGAGCAAAGTACAAGGATCAGAATCTTCTGACTGAGGCAGGCTATTTGACCTATGACCAAACCAAGGGGGTTTTAGCACCTGGCTTCTAAAGGAGAGACTATCAACTGGAAAATAGAGGGTGCAAGTGAAAGCCATGTTCTATTGTGATGTAGGGATAGTAGGCAAAATGATGGTTTTGTCTTCGGAGATGCTTTTAGAAACTAGAGCAAGAGACATCTATTTTTGGAAATTAGACCAACATACAGGGAATTAGGCTGGGGTGGTTTCTTTTGAGCCGTAGAACTCTAATGTTGCTGTATTCAAATGTTAATGCTCTTCAGTTTCTTAGGAGTAAACTGTGTTCTGGAAAAACCAAACATAAATGAAATATATTTTCTTAACCCAGGGTCTGGATTTGTAATAATCAGGATGCACAACACTCTAGATCCAAAGTGAGATACTGAACTGCCTACATTAAAAAGAACTCCAATTTCAGGGGCTTGATGAATATAAGAAATCCACTTTAATGGGAGTCAGAAGATTAAGAATATTAACAATTTCTAGTGAGTTCCCTAAAATCACTGGTATTTATTTTTTTCAAAGAATACTTAAGTTGACGTGATTTAGAAGGGTTCCACTTAAGTTGTTATGCACAAATTGAAGTCTGAGATCTTGAGTATATATTTCTGCTTCAATCACTATTAACAGTAGTAGTATTTTAAGCTGTTTTTAAAAACATAAACCTCATGTGAGACATAAGCAAAAATGAATTGTATTAAAATGCATTACACCTAATGTAATCAAGCCATACTGCACAATTTAGATGAACACAGCATAGATGGAAAGAAAAGTAACTTTGATTAAGATCTAAAATCACATCAGTTTAGTTAGGAATTAGACCTATGGAATTGAATAGGTAAGGATTCTGTAATAAAATAGCTCCCTCCCTCCCTCTCCCTCCCCCCCCCGTGTGTGTGTGTGTGTGTGAGAGAGAGAGAGAGAGAGAGAAGAAAGGGCCCATTCAACTATTATGAGGGTAAAGGTAGAGAACAGAACTGTTCCCCAGTTATAGGTTCATAGAGAGTAGACTAAATCTGCCATTCTCAGTTCTATTTGGCCAAAAAAATGAGGCTTCCAAAGAAAGTCTAGCAACTGTGTGAGTGAAAACAAATTTTAAACTATCATTTGGGTGTTTAAAAAACAATTGCCAACTCTCAGATTTATTTATAGCATCTTTATTCTAAATTTCAGATGGTTTCTGGCTTTTAAACAGAATTACATAATGTCAGAAAAAAAATCTTGAATGCAACATTACAATTTACAAACTGAAAAAATGTTTTGTGCAAATCCACAGATGCTGGATTTGTGCACATCATGATTAACCCATTTTCTGCTGAATTATAAGCTAACTAAACCAGCAGGGTTCACCTTTTCAGGTAAGCCACAAAAAGCTAACCAAATCTAAACTATCCATGCTCAGCATGTTGTGAAATGAAGCCTTAACTGATTCTATTCAATTTGTATGACCATAATGATAATACACGGAATCCAGGGAAAATGAGAGGGCAGAACTGAGTCCTTCAAGTCTAGAAGAAGTTGGCTCACTATAAAGTGGCATTTCTATCCCATTCAGGCTAAGCTGTTCTTCATTTGCTGGTTTCCCTGCCTGATCTTATTTATGTATTCATTCATCCAATTAATGCCTCACCTTTCCTTCAGGAGCTCAAGATTGCTTAGCTACCATTCTTCCTTCATTTTTTGACTCATAAGAACATCCTTGAGATAGGTTGATCAAAGTGGCTGTGGCAGATTGAAAGCTACCCATAATCTTCTATGGCTGAAGGTGGACCTGAAGCAAAGTCTCCCTAGTCCCATTTTTATGGTCCCAGTATCTTAACCATTTTTTTCACACTGGTTCAAAGAGGAGGAGGTCATTGTGACTTTTCAGTCCTCTGGTCCCAAGACCATGTCAACGGGAACTGAGTCTTCTATCTGGCAGGAGGGACAAAGCACTCTCTTTATAGTCTTTCTTTTTCTGACCAAAGTTAAAGGCTAGGATGGCTCTCCCTTGGCCAAACTTCCTAAAAGGCAGTGCTTACCTAGGAGACCCTCATTACATTGGTGAAAAGAAGAAGCTGTTGAGCAGAAGCCATTCAGCCACTTTGTAAAGCACTCACCACAGACCTTGGTTCAAATGATCAAAAATTAATATTGATAAATAATAATTTGTCATTTGGAGTGAGAGAATTTAGAGACCTTCCTTTGTACCTCCCCATAACACAAACTTACCAGCAGCATCTTGTTTTTTTAGCAAATGCTCACATCATTGTCTATATATGGTCCACAGTCCATACCAGAGATAACTCTAAGTCATCCTTGGCTCCGCCAGGTAATGCAATGATTTTCCTCTTAGTACAATTTTTGCCATGGATACAATTTGATATTCTTCACCAACTATCCAAGAGACTTGAAGGAGCCTGTGGATGTCGTTCTGGACATTTTCTGTAGTGAAATCATGAAGGATAGAGATATCTGAAGAAGACTGAAGAAGAGTTCCTATCTTCAAAAATGTAGGGAAAATAAACAAAACATGGTTTCTGGAATTCTTTCCAAACCTTTTGCCATGTCTGAGGATTTTCGTCCACTAGTAAACATTGGGCAGGTTGCATATGCTTTGTTTTGGGTCATGTGACTAGGATGGGGCCTTACAGTGGAGTCTTCCCCACTAGTCACCATTTCCTAACCTCTATCCACAGCCTCTCCAAAGGGATATAAGACATTAAACTATAACTGCCATCATTCCTAGCTAGTTTGTTAGGAATGTAGATTGCTGTTCCGTTGCAACCTCCAAGCTGCAGTACAACTCCCTATAGAGCTCATTGGTTTCTTTTTCCTTTACTCCAAGATCACCCTACCTGTTAAACAAGTACATCTGGCTACTTGCCCGCTCTATCCAAATCATTTACAAGAAGAAAAGATGCAAATAGAGTAGAAAGTTCAGGCTTAATGCCAGGAAAAAGGGTCGGGGAAAAAAAGGCTGAACTGCTTATGTTCAACATGGTGTTCATGTCTGAAAGGGAAACTCAGGTCCAAATCTTATTGTTCCATTGTATTTTTGCTAAAAACGTATGTTAAGAAATGGGATATATCACTACCTAT
>JANHZT010000229.1:89400-100642 GCA_032468215.1 Stegonotus admiraltiensis
TTTATAAAAACAGTGTTGGTGGAAGGCAAAGGGAATTAATCTACTCAAGAATATATGTTGTTTTGGAGGGGATAAGGGCACAATTGGAATATATTGTATATCTTTTAGTTGTTATAAGAAGAAATATAAGGAAAAAAATGGTCTCCGGGTGGGATGCACTGTAATATTTTTATGTACTATGTTTGTATTATTTGTATTTAAAATAAAAAAAAATTTTTTTAAATCCTGCAAAAGAGACTTACAGCTCTTGCTAACCTGGCTCATAAATCTTGCTCAATCAGTGCTAACTGGGTATAGAGACACTTTGACAGTTTCATCTGTGTCTGTTTGTAGCTGCTAATCAAGCCCTATAGAATCAGTTTGCCAATCCTTTGGGAGTGATTTTCTGACTTCCGAGCCTAGACTGAAGCTCTGGGAAGAGTGTTAGCCCCTCTCCCATACAGACTATGCCCCTATCCCACCCACTCACCCCAGGCTCTGGAGAGCCTTTAAGATCTGGCTCTCTTCCCAGGCTGGAGGGTTAATATGTTTGTTATGCAGTGTTATGGCTCCTGCCATATTTGTAGTTTATCATTCTGATTGTTTTAATCTGGGCTGCCAGTGTGTTTTCACTGCTTTAATTGTTTCTTGAATTTTACCCAGAGTCTTACAGAATGGCTCTCCATAACAAATTGAGTACATCAAATTAAATTAAATAAATGAAATCTGTACTACCTCCCTCTGATAGTCTTTTAATATTGGAAGATTGCTATCATGTGGCCCATTACTCTTCTCTTCTTTAGACTAAATAGCTCTTCTAATTGTTTTTTCATAGGATTTAGCCTTTAAGCCCCTCACCATCATTGTAGCTCTTTTCTGCACTCTTTCCAGGGCCTCAGCATTCTTCTTTTCTTTGTGGCAACCAAAGTTGGATACAGCGTTCCAGGTCCAACATACAGTGACCAGTGCATCAAAAAGCAGATCTATTGCTTTCTGGGATCCCAACATTGTTCCTCTACTGATGCAGCCAAAGATTGCATTGGCTCTTTTGGTGGCTGCATGCTCTTATCTGTGGCCTATCACGACATGCAGATCCCACTCATGACTATCACTGCTAAGCCAGTTCTTGCCTATTTTGTGCCACTGCTTCTAGTTTTCCTACCAAAGTGCAGAAACAAACTTAGGCTAAACATACTCAGTTTTTGGAACACCATTGAACAAGGGCCTAGTGTTCAAGTCCACAATATTAAAAGATTCTTTTGAAGCTTGGGTCTATCTTCTGACATATTATCAGTCTCCCTCACTTGGTATAATCTGCATATCTGATGAGCATCCTTTCTATTCCCTCATCTAAGTAAGTTTTTTAAATGTTGAAAAGCACTGGGTTTATTCATCCCTTGTTCTTCTTCTTCTTTTTATAAAGAAAAGAGTGAAACAATGTTAGCTCTTTTTCAGTCTTCTGGCACATTCCCTCTACTTCAAAACTTCTTAAAGATTACTGTGAGAGATTTTAGTCAGAGACTATGAAGAGACAGAATCAGAAAGAAAGATCCTTTTGCTTTTAGCCAGAAATTGTTTGGGTAGATTGCTTTATATTCTGCGAAAGAGGAATATTATTTTGATCCAAAACAGATTTTTAAAAATGAGCATGGGTTCACCCATATCTCAGTTTTAGGGCAGCTACATTTTTATTCTAATGAAGAGCATATAAAGCTCCTTTATATGGAACCACAATTTCTCTGTTTTGATGGACAACATCTCTTCAGAAAGGGTCTTTTCAAGTCTGTTTGCCTTTTTAACTAGAAAGAATAATAACTGCACCTGGAAGCTTCTGTGTGCCAAGTTCTGTATAGCTGACTTGTATTATTATATATCAAAAAGTCTCTTTGGATATAATTTTAGAAGAGGGCTAAAGATTTCTCCCATACAGAAGAATCTTTTCATATTGTTTCTGAATGGACTATAAATACTGTTTGTTGTGACACTGGGGAAAAGAATTAGGTCATTGGAAACCAAACTGAAAGTTAATGGAACCTGAGTGGTTTACCTTATTGTATACTTTATTCAGAAAGCAAAAATTAATTATTGCAATATGAATGTGTCTCTCTACAGAACTAACTTTTCTCAAAGTGATGCCTTCCAGCTATGTTGGACTATAATGCCCATAGTTCCCAAGTAAATTGATCATTGTTTATGTTTGATGAAACTTCCTCAGGTTAAGAAAGGGTAATCTAGGATATCCAAACAAATAAAGAATCCTTAAGTGGACACCTTTCTTAACTGTCAATAGTAAAAATAGGTTTTCCCTTTCCTTTCCTTTCCTTTCCTTTCCTTTCCTTTCCTTTCCTTTCCTTTCCTTTCCTTTCCTTTCCTTTCCTTTCCATTCTATCCCCCCAAAAAATCCAACCTCAGTTCTTCACTGCTCCCCCTGGTGATGCACATATATCAATTATCAAGCAGCACACAAGAATTAAAAACCAATGATTTATTGGTTAATTATTATTAAAAAGCAGGAGGCCTGTACATCACACAGAGCTCTCCTGTGAACACCAATGAACAGATGCAAACATCTTACAAACTCTTTTTGATTTCAAAATAAAGATTTTTTATTTGTTCAGCCCAGCTGAATATTAGCAACAATAATCATCAATTTTTTTTAAAAAGCCCAGGGCTTCCTGATGCAATCACACAAACTTAGTTATGAAAAAAAATAGATATCTATGTACATTATATAAACATATATATTTATATATATAACATATAAATTAAGAGCAAGAAGAAGCTATTCATAGAGAAAGTTGTAGCACTTTCTAGGGAAAATGTTCTTCCTTTCTAGACACACATGTACTCAATCAACTGGCAAAGAGTCAGATCTGTGACTACTAAACCTTGCTCTTAGGATTGATGTGAAATCCATAATGATCTCAGGTTTACTGTTGTCAATTTTCTGCCTGTTAAACAGGAGCATTTGCTGGTAAACAATCAGTTGCTGGATGGGAAGCTACATGTCCACCTGGCTCTTCAAAATGTCTATCAGGCTTATCAGCATTCCTAGGTTATGGTAGAACAGTGTCAGAACAGCGTCTTAGTTTCCCGCAAATAGCTGACCACAGCATTCACCTTCAATCTGCAGATTACTTGATGTTTTGGGAATGGCCCTCCAGGAATAGCCAAGAACAGCATGTTCCTTCTGCCTCAATGAGCTTTGCGCACAGTCTTAGACAGCCGAAGGCATTGTAATCCTAATTCAGAGTTGGAGGCTGCCAAATTCCAATTGCAACAAAATAATAACGGTTCACAATAACCTACTTGAGCCAAAATATCAGCTGTAATTGGTTGAACTCCCTTCTGAGAGCCAGCATACACACTTTGCCCCATGTAGGGCTGGAGTTTTAACACACTGCTTCAGATAGCAGTTTAATAGTTCTGGGCCCGTGACAACCCATTGTCCTCAGAGGTGGGCCTCCAAGAAAGAGTGGGCCAACTTCAAGTCCACATGAGGCTCTTATAGCTGATTAGCTCTGGTCTTGCACCTCTTCCTCCTTCCAACCACTGGAGTTTTTTCCAAACTTGTACACAAGTCTCCGGCCGTCCACACGTTCCAGAATTTCCCGTTTGTAGTAATACCTGAGAGAAGAGATAGCAAAGGCTTTAAAAAAGAGCCCCCTCCAAAAAAAAGGGCTGAACATTTTTAAATGTTTCATGCTGGATGTAGATTTGAGTCAGGTTTCCATAATACAAAGGCTTGGAATTTATTATTGCGTAAATTGCAATTTTTGGTGACCAGACTTTTATTTTCTTTCGTTTTGGCTGGGGAGGGGTAAGTGACTGAGACACTTCTGTAATTACACCAGCAGAGAACATAGGACCTCAATTTCTGTCCCTTTCACCAAAGTCTGGGTTCATTTTTTTAAATGGTAATAGATGTGCTCAGCTGATATAAGATGGAGCTTTCCACCCCATTTTGAGGATCTGAATAGCTATAATCAAAGGGAGTCCCACCACAACAGCATCTGCTCATATGTTCACCCTGTTACCTCTTCATTTTATATCCTTACTAAGAATTGCAGTGCTTATTTTTGGCAACTTTGTTGATGCTTTTTCCTCAGGCAGACCATATTACAGGTAGTCCTCCACTTACAACAGTTCATTTAATGATCATTTAAAATTACAATGGCACTGAAAAAAAGTGACTTAACCATTTTTCACACTTATGACTGTTGCAGTATTCCCATGATCATGTAATCAAAATTCAGGTGCTTGGCCACCGATTCATATTTATGATGCTTACAATGTCCTGGGATCATGTGATCATCTTTTGGGACCTTCTGACAAGCAAATTCACTGGGGGCGCCAGATTCACTTAACAACTATGTTACCAACTTAACAACTGCAGTGATTCATTTAACAAAAGTGGCAAGAAAGGTCATAAAATGGGGGGGGGAATTCACTTAAGAACTGTCTCACTTAGCAACAGAAATTTTGGGCTCAATTGTGGTTGTAAGTTGAGGACTATTTTGGTAGACCTTTTAACAAAATGTTAATGAGCTATTGATCTTTTGAGTTTTAGGAAATGGTTTGCTTTTAATTTCTTGTGATTCTCTTTTAATTTTTTTAATATAATGACTGTGTCCTTTGCAGAGTGACATGACCTTTTTACAGTTATGAAGATTATTGATCAGTATATAAAAAAATAATGATAGATACCTCATGGCCCGGCTGAGTTTCTCATAGGTCATGCTACTGTTTTTTTTCTTTTGTCCCCAGAGCTGGGCTACAGCCTCTGATCTCAGGAATTTGAAAATGCCTTCTTGACGGTCTTCCCACTTCAGCAAACCCTCATTCAGCTCAGGATGAATTAGGATGTCCCGAATGAATTCCCACAGGTGGATCCCTCTTGGTGCTGGTTATGAAAAAAGAAACAAGACAGGTAAATCATTTGTCTGTCCAAATGACACTGCAAGCAGGAAAGGTTTCCAAACTGGGCATAAAAGATTAGGCACTAGGGCAGTGGTATCAAACTCAAGGCTCGGGGGCCGGATCCAGCCCATGGGTTGCTTAGATCTGGCCCACAGGGCTGTCTTAGAAACAGTGAAGGACTGGCCTCCGGTGCCTCTGCCAGTGAAAGCAGGCTCCTGAGCTCTGTTTTTGGCTGTAACAGCCTCCTGCAACCCTCTGCCAACGAAAACAGAACTCGGGACCAGTTTTCGCTAGCAGAGTGCTCGGGCTACCACAGGCGCCCCCTACACAAGTGATGTTGAGCTGGCCACGCCTACCCCAGCCATGCCCCCCCACCCCCCCGAGATCAAACACAACCCTGATGCAGCCCTCAATGAAATTGTATGGAATCATTGCAGAAGAAAATGGAAAGTATGTGTCTGAGAAACCTCTATACCTCCAAGGAGACAAATAGTAATCAGATAACTGAGATGCTTTTAACCAGTTTGGAAGACAAGGAACTATAATGCAAAATGACATAATTCAAGCATTGTGCAGTTGATCAGTGTTTAAATTCCCTGTCCCGCTCTGGCATATCTGGCAAACATACGGTCATCAGTAAAGGTATTATGCTCCTGCATCTATCTTAATGGACCAAATAAGTGAGCCGCCTCGGAACCTGAAGTTGGCAGGCCAACATATGTAAGTCAAGCAAGATAGCAAGATTTTAAATATCATCTCCTTATTGCACCAAACAGCTATATTCTGAGCAAGAAGGGCATGGACAAATTTGGATTGCATTCACTAGATATCATGAATATCCTGCCCATGTATTGTACAATATCCACTTACAGTGTTTGTTTTTTTTAGTCTCCAGGCAGTCTCTGCTGTCTTTGCTGATCTTCCTTGGTCGTCCCCTTTTCCTTTTCTTGAGATCTTCTTTCTTATATTCTGGACAGCGCCATGTAGGGGGAGAAAAAAAAAAGACGCACTTGAAAACTTTTTGCCCCAATATTTTACATTCCTACAACTACCATATGTGGACTTGAAAGTCCAAGCACATTCCCTAGAAGACAGTATGGCAAACCAGAGCCAGAACCTGTGCCCAGCATAAATCAAGTCCTGATCCCTTACCTCATTATAACATCCTGGCCAACTGGTTTGTTTACCCTTGGGTAAATAGAACGTGTACATTTATGCACAGTCAACATCTCAGCTACAATGTAAACAGAGCTTATTTCTAGACAGGAGCAATGTTGGGGGGAGGGGATAAAGTTAAGATGATGGCCACACATTTAAAAGGGATGTGGTTTTCATCATATGGTCATGGCCGCAATCATTTTCTAAACCAAAATTTTCCATCCAGATAATATAAACATATGGAACAAGTGTCATTGCCTCTAGCAATCATGGTTTCTATTATTCTATTCTCTTTAACTGACAGGAAGGAGTTTGGCTAAGTTTTTGTGCTTTTTAAAAAAATTCTACTCTACATTTCTTTAAAATGGAATTGCAATAGAATCCTCCAAAATCAGAAAGCACTCGATCAGCTTCTAGGTCAATTGCTGTCCTACTCTGAGTAAACTATAACAGAACAGAGTTGGAAGAGACAACATGAGAACAACTAGAAAGCAAGTATATGTAACTTTCTCTTAAAACAGAAACCTTCCATAAAAAGCTGCAGTCTTTGATGTTTCACAGGTTACAAATGAGGAAATTATATTTTTTTTCTCCTTTAGGCAAGTTTCCCATTTAAAATTAAACCACCATTCTCCATCCAAAGGGAGCAAACTATGGACCTCCATATTGTTTTTCACCAAAGAAAAAAGGGCCACCAGTGCCTCATTCTAAGCACACAAACAAAACTAAGCAAATAGCCCTTATTCAGATCCTTAGAACTACAGCCTTCTATAACTTAAAAGAAAGGGGCTGGGGTAGGAGAAAGATACAAAGAAGTTATATGTAGTTGCATTAATTTGAAGTGCAGAACAATTATTGGCTGCTTGGATTTTTGAACTCAACTCTATCTATGTATCTGACATCTCATTACATTGCTTCTGACTCCTTTTTCCTTTAGCAGTTTATTAACATTTGATTTGGTCTCCTAATTGTATTTGTAGTAGTCATTTCCTAAAACTACAGACTACTGCTGTTGACTAGTTGAAGGGGGTTTGTATTATAAGATAATATTTCTGGAATATTCAGAATTTGATTTTGATTTTAAATGCTTAGTGCTCAAAATTTATGAGGAAAACTTTTCTCATATCTAACTATAGTAATGGTATGTTATTCCTGTTCACACAATAATGAAAAATAGACTCTGAGCATGCATTGATTACTCTGTTACTTTGGCCCGATATTCAGCTCTAACATTTTATAGAATAAAGTTGCCGGACATCTATGATTCTATTCATTTTTTTCTCTTCATGTTTGTTCCATTTTTATTTGTTTTTATGCCATCCTCTATCATCTACTCTTCCTCTCCTTTTGTCTTCCTCCTCTCTGGTTTGTCTTGTAAGATGCCAGCCATTCTATTGGCAAAATAGCTAGCAACAAAAGTATTTATGCAAGCATATCTGAAATCCTGTTGATCAGCTTGAGTCTTAACTCACCATCAGAAAAATTGCAGTGCTTTATGTCTATGGGATCAAGATCGAGATCACTTCCACCGGAGTCCTGAGATTGAGGGCTCTGAGACATTGTCCCTGGGGAGAAAGGAAAAGAAATTGAAATCTCTACTCTAGACGCTAGCTCTGGAAATCAAGCATGATTGCCAAATGTTCTGAATCCTGAGGAGTTATTTATTTATTTATTCAAAAAGCTTATATTTTACTATTGCTCCCTTTCTAGAACTTAGATATTTCTGGTATTGGGTACAAATATTTCCTTCCACCCCCATAAAGAAAATGGTTAACGGTTGCAATCTGTTTATATGAGTGAATTTGATGAGAAGTTTGATCTATTAAGGACAAAAGGCTTCCTGTGACAGCTAAGCTACACCCTGCAGGAGGCAAAGGACATTAGCAATTTGGAGAACATACAGTACCTGCTAGAGATGCAGAGCTGTCTGGGGACATGGCTCCAGAGATGTAGCCAAGATCTGGCTGTGAAAAAATGGTCGCTAATTTCATTTCCTCCAGATAGTCCTGACTACATGAGTTCCCCAATTCTAAAGAGAGAGAGAGAAAGAAATCAAGGGTTAATCACATTCATAAAAACAGATGTAAATAGATGTAGCAGGGAACCATTACAGGACAGAGCAGCCATTCATTATCCTCTCACCTAAAGAACTGGATTCCAGAAGGGCCTCCTGGGATACATCATCAGTCCTTAGCACTGACATGATCCAGCCAAGTTCATCTGAAACAGACACAATAAGGGTGTGGGAAAGAAAAATAAGTTACTTTTGAATTAGAAACCAAATGCTTGTTCCTTGCATTGTTTTCCTTATAGGGAAGTGAAATAAAATAGGGGCAGTGTTTTTCTAGAAATTTATATTTGCCCCTGATAACTAATGATTAATCGGGGACAGGTACCAAGCATTGTATTCTTGTAGATGACTAATTTCTGCTTTCTGGACTTTTCACTATAATGCCTTTGCAGTAATGTAACCTGCTGTCACTTCATTTAGCACCTGACGTTTCCCTCTCTCCTGCTATGAATATCATGAAAAAGGTTTCACTGTATAAATCTGAGGATGGGGATGAGGGCCAGAAACCAGGATGAAGCCAATAAGAAAAGGTAGCAATCGTTACTAGTCCAGAGTAAATTCACAGCCTCTTCTCTTCCTAAAGAATATCTTGCTTCAGGAAAATAGATTGGTTTAATACAGGACACTAATCCATTATGAGATTTGTTATGTTTTGTACAGAATGGTTTATGGCTTAATGTGATGTTCAATCATGTGTTAAGAACCCATAATTCAGCAAATCCTTATTTACGGTGAGGCGTGGACATTGTCATTTAGTTTTACACTTAACAACCCACCTCATTTTCTCAATTTTTGCATTTCTTCCTCACAAAGTGGGCAGTAGAGGGGAGGAATCCCAATGCATTTCTGCCTTGAAAGGAGGGGGACACCAAGACTTACCAGTCTCATGCAGGCGGTCGTATAACTCATCCCCAAGGGGCCCAAAGATAAGTCCCAGCTGATCCCGTGTGTATTGGCAAAGGGTGTAGCCATCCATGTTGCAGCAAGAGAAATCTATGGCACTGGCATCATACTTGTTCTTCTCCACGTGATAGCTGATCCATTCCAGCACCTGAGACCTGCTCCAGCTGTGTGGCATTTCACCAAACCATGTTGGTTTGCCTGAGAATGGTAGTAGAAGGGAGAGGCGGAGAAGGGGGAGGGAGGGAGAAGAGTGGGTTTAGTTGAGCAGGTGATTGCTTTGTTAGTGCCAGCCCAGCCCCTGGAACACTGTGCCTGAGCTGCACAGGGTGCGGCCAGTTCATTTACGCACAGGATTTATCTTGCTTAGTCACTGTGGTTGGGTTAACACGTACACCTGTCACCTGTTCCCTTATCTCTGAACATGCCCCTCCCAGCTGGAATGAGGTCATTTAGGGCAGCAACTTCTCAGCTCTCTGTGCAGCCAGCCATGCCTCCATTAGAATACAGTACATAATCAACTGCCACAGTATTGGTGGCGCTGTTCAGTGCTCTAGTGGCCCTTGACTTATACAAGACTATGTGTATAGCTTTTCACATGTAGGAAAAGCAGTACAGTAGTCCTCAACTTACAACAGCTCATTTAGTGACCGTTCAAAGTTTACAACAGCACTGAAAAAAGTGACTTATGACCGTTTTTCACAGTTACGGCCTTTGCAGCATCTCTATGATCAAAATTCAGATGCTTGGCAACTGGTTCATAATTACGACCGTTGGTGTGTCCCAAGGTCATGTGATCCCCTTTTGCGACCTTCTGACAAGCAAAATCAATGGGGAAGCCAGATTCACTTAACAACCGGGTTACTAACTTATCAACTGCAGCGATTCACTTAACAACTGCAGAAGGAAAGGTTGCAAAATGGGGCAAAACTCACTTAACAAATGTCTCACTTAACAATGAAATGTTGGGCTTAATTGTGGTCGTAAGTCGAGGACTACCTGTATAGAGATATTACAACTGGCCTTTTGGCTCTGCAAGGTTTTAAGACAGCTGTTGCCCTCCAGATCATCATCATAATTTGTATAGAATGTGCCCCTTTGAGAGCTGTATGCAATGAAATTTCCTTTTAATGTGCACCGATTAGCGTACATTTAAAGTGACAATAAAGTTATTCTAAGTTCTAAGTCAAACGTTCAAAGCATTTCAATGCATTAACCTAGCAATGGTTAAAGAGCTTATTCAAAGTCCCCAAGTATTTCATTGAAATCCGTTGGCTACAGAAACTTAGGCTCCAAGGCCAATAAAGCAGAATTCCAAAATCCGTTCTAGATATAAGATGCCCTCTTTTTAATTTTATTCAATTGCCTATTCGCCTTGCACCATCAGATTATGGACAGCTACCTGTTGTCTCAGTTGCCATGTTTGCGTTACTCAGAACAAGAGATAGGTTGTCATCTTCGACGAGGTGGGTTAGCAGATCAGGGTCTGGTGGGGCCTCCTCTGGCTGGTACATGGCACTGATATAATTAGAAATGAGGTTGCTGATTTCACAAGATCCCGCCATGGAATTTTCTGTCAGAAAATTGAAACTGTTAGATTTCAACCAAAAGGGAGAGCACAATAAGCATGGTGGAGCATGAATCACCTGCATTTTTTTCTTCTTTAACATTTTGCATATTTTTGTTTTGCAATAGTAACTCCTGGCTCCTAGTTCTTCATATTTTCTGCAGTCTTTCAAGCCCTTGTATCGTCTCATCCAAACGAATGCCCTCTAGATAAGACTGGCCACCACGCCCATCATACTCCATTCCAAACGAGTGGAATTGTAATCCAGCAATCTTAGAAATCACCAAGTACGGAACAGCTACCCTAATGGGTAGGAAATATCCAGAAATATCCAAAAGGAAGCCTTCTCACATGTTCTAGATGAAGAGGACTGTCAACAAATCCAAATATATCGCACCTCTCATTTTACCAGTGTTTTAACTTTTTTTGCTTGGAGAAGCCACATAAATAACTTTACACTTGCAGTCCATCCCATTTCCATCCCTCTCCTTTAATTTGGTTAATACAGCAACAACATAAAAGAGGGATGGGAAAACAATTATCACTTCAAAAGTTCTTTAATAATATGAATATAAAATATACAGAAGTATGAAGGCTGTTGCTTAACGCATTGTAAGCCGCCCTGAGTCTCCGGAGAAGGGCGGCAT
>JANHZT010000229.1:115149-126043 GCA_032468215.1 Stegonotus admiraltiensis
TGATACGTATCCCTGGGGGTAGGTCGTTCCAGAGGGCAGGTGCCGCAACAGAGAAGGCTCTCCCCCTGGGGGTCGCCGGCCGACATTGCTTGACTGACGGTACCCTGAGGAGGCCCTCTCTGTGCGACCGAACCGGTCTGAGGGAGGTCAACGGCGGCAGAAGACGGTCTTGCAAATAACCAGCCCCCCCCCAAAAATTTGCAAAAGTTTTCAAAAGTTAGGCCAGCCACAGTGCTTGCCTATTATACATATTTGATAGCACATGTCAGATTACTTATTGCATATTAAGCACTCCAGATTCCCGTTTCATCTCCTCAATATACCCATACTTTCTGCTTTTTCAAGTGCTTCTACTGATTTTTGAAGCGCCTTAAGATTTTCGTATTTCTAATAACTAGCATGATTACCCATTTGAATGCTATTTCTTTTATTTTTGTAATCACTGTCAAAGGAAAGACAAATTCCAAGATCTTTCTGTGCCTAAAAGTCCATCATACCCAGGCAATCTAGTTCCTGGAACTGCCCACTAGCACCCCATTATGTGAGCTTCCATAAAGTTTGTCGAAGCGTAAATCAGCCTCGTTCCCCCCCCCGGGGGTAATTGCACTTAATTAGAGGTGGATGGATCTTGTTTTCCATGCTGTATACTTTAAAGAAACCCCCCCCCGAAATATATATATTCTAATAAATATTTTATTATAAAAATAGACATACTAGCTAACTACATCTTTTCCGGCAGCTTATCACACAGACGAACAAAGGAAGGTATAAATCAGGAAGTTAGAAAAGAAGAGAATGTAGACATGCGCAGTAGCTCAAAGTTTCACAAGACTAGTCTTATCTCTGTTGCTATAGATACGTGATAAAGTTCTCTGGCAGACTACCGTAAAGCTCAGAATGGACGCTCAGCTGACAAACACATAACACAGTGACAACCCCTTCTTTGTCAGTTGAGCAGACATCAGGTAAGGCACTCAGGTAAGGCACATCTTCTTACGCAGATACTCGTGCTGAACTGCTGGAAGTGGTTTGTTGAGCATATCAGCAATCTGATCATGTGTAGGCACATACTGCAATTTAACAAAACCTTGTTTCACTAATTGTTTTATGTTTTTATAACGGATGTCAATGTGTCTGGACCTAGAACCCGTGAAACGTGATTCGGAAATATAAACCACAGAGTCATTGTCTTCTATCACGGTGATCGGTTGGATTGGGTGTGTCCAGATATCTGTGACCAAAGCATCAAACCATGTTAGAGAATTACATGCATCTGAAACACAAGCATATTCAGCCTCAGTAGATGAACAAGAAACAAAATTCTGCTTTTGCACATGCCAGTAAACAGGACATCCATTTAAGATCATCATATAACTTGAGGTACTTTTACGTGATTTCTTATCACTTGCCCAATCAGAATCCGCATAACAACATAATTCTGCATAATCAGTATGTGTCGGTTCCAACAATAACCTCATATTTTTAGTGTGTTTTAGGTATTTCAGTAACTTCTTAACACATGTCTTCTGCCTCTGCCTCCTCTGGAGTCTGTTCCTCTGGGTTGGTACGTGACGGGAGCTGGAAATTGTTGGGGGCAAACCTGGGTGACGTGTCCCATATGATTACAGATGTATCATCGTGGCATCCTTGGAATGTAGGCTCTTCCTCAGAAGGGATGCCTCACTGGAGCTCTTGATGCAGGTGGTCCTCTCAAATGTGGCGTGGCTAACATAAGTGCCTCTTCTTCGGTTAAAATTCTGCATACATGATCCACTGTGCGTTAAGCAATAGGCACTTGATTAATCTTTGTAATGGCATCTTTCCATTCATAATTCAATGAGTTAATAATAATGCTGATCATTTGAAAATCATCAATAGGATAGCCTCTTTCGCCCAATTCTTTTCTTAGTATCTAAGTCTCTTATTTCAGGAGTCCATGGCTGGTCAGGAGGATTAAAAACCATGCAATGGATACCTTCCCTACGGAGCAAATGTCCAACCTCACTGACCCATGCCTTATAATTTTGTCCTGACTGCTTTAATTTTGAATCACCAGCCAGTGGAACAATAAAAAATGCCTGTTGAGGAACATGCATTTGAGGTGCTAGCTGTGCTGGCTGTGCAGGTAAAAGCGCTTGTGGTACTTGTGGCGCTTGCACTTGAACCTGAGGATGCTGTATTGGAACGTGTGGCTGTATTGGAACCTGCAGCTGCTGTGCTCCATCTGGAATGGGAATTTGGACAAAAACGTCACCAGCATCACCTGGGGATGCTAAAAATTGAGCGTGTGGAGGTACAGGTGGCATTGCAGCCTGAAGAAATGATTGATTGAGAGACATCGTTGAAAAAGTTCGCTGTAATTCTTGTAAATGCTCTTGCAGCTGGTAGAGTAATTCAGTTTTATCTTGTACATTACTTCCACCAGCAGATGGTGCTGCAACTTTAGGTTTAGGCATTGCAGAAGGCTCTGCTGCTTTTGCAGCGTCATGTGTAATCTGAGAAGGCACAGCATCACGAGGCAATTGTGACGTAGACACAGCTTTCTGTTCTGATTCGTCCGATGCGATACCCTCTTGTGGGAGTGGCTTTGGCTTCGAGGAAGAAGGTAAAATGGAGGACTCAGGGATTTGAAAAACACTAGAGTCCCTCTTATCTGGCCTTAACAAAGATGCAAAAGCTTTCGCCTGGTGCAGCCCATGTTCTAGAACATCTATTTGATCAAAATAACTTTGCACAGCCTTCTCATGCAAGGTTTGTTCAGGGCTAAGAGGAGAATAATGAATTTCACCTCTCCCTTTGGGAAAGGAATGCCCAGCCGCTTGGGGAGCTTTAGGTTTGGCACCAAGCCTTTCAAATTCCTGGGCTTCTTTAGGAATTGGTTGAGGGCATGTAAAATCAGAAGATGGTGTCACTGACCTCGGTAGCACGTCATCTTCAAGAACAGCTCCCCCAACAGCACCTTCCTCAAGCCTCGTTGCTGAAGCAAGTGGAGTTTGAAAAGTTGAAAGCCTCTGTAAAATCCTTTCCACTGCTTCATCAGAGAGATTCATGTCAAATATGCCAAGAAAGAAAACCAGATGCAGGGCAGACTGTGCCCTGCGTCTGGTTTTCTTTCTTGGCATATTTGCAGTAATTAATCAGCGTTCCTCGGTCGCTGAACTAACTATCTGCCTAATAGCCTATACACTTATCAGCAGAGCAACAGCAAAGAAAAACATTATAAATCAAACCATCCTCTGCTACCATTGTCGAAGCGTAAATCAGCCTCGTCCCCCACCCCCGGGGTAATTGCACTTAATTAGAGGCAGATGGGTCTTGTTTTCCATGCTGTATACTTTAAAGAAAAAAAACCCCCAAAATATATATATTCTAATAAATATTTTATTATAAAAATAGACAAACTAGCTAACTACATCTTTACCGGCAGCTTATCGCACAGATGAACAAAGGAAGGTATAAATCAGGAAGTTAGAAAAGAGAATGTAGACATGCGCAGTAGCTCAAAGTTTCACAAGACTAGTCTTATCTCTGTTGCTATAGATACGTGATAAAGTTCTCTGGCAGGCTACCATAAAGCTCAGAATGGACGCTCGGCTGACAAACACATAAGGCAGTGACAAAGTTTCCTTATAGAATCCTTCATTTTAGCAGAAAGTGTCTTACCATATGGCAGAGGAGATTTCTTCAAGATCTTATCTAGGAAATAAACCAGCTGGTAGGTCTTCCATGCAGAGATATCTAGTGCTTTAATTGCCTCCATATTGTGGTCAGGAGATGCCCAGAGTTCTGCCAGGTTCTTTGCTGGCTTCATCAACTCGTCTCCAAGTGAAAGATTAGGAAGGTATGGTGGCCAACCAGGTGTATTCAGCCATCGGTCAAATTCATAATCTGCCACAGGAAGAAAGGGGAAGGGGGGGAATCTGCTCATTAGATATTGATATTGGAATCCATATCAATAATGAAATTGCTACTAAAGGTTTCAGTAACACTGTTTAATTTCTGAAGTTCTTCAGAACAACAACAGTACATTATCCCAGTTCTTATTCCATCTGTGCCCAAGAGATATGTATTTTTTACTAGCACAAAAAACAAACAAACAAAAAACCCCTATGGACATTCATGATGTCCCAGCAAGCAACTCACAGTATCAGGCTTTTAGTTCCTCTGGGATAATCTGTCATGACAGAATAGACACACTGGGCCCAATTTCAAACAAAGCAACACATCAACAGCTGGAGTCCATGTACTCAAATATTCACATGAATTTACATTCATTTATTTTGATTCACACTGAAATTACCACATTCTGAGGAAGAATCAGTTGTCCCCTGAGGATTAGGCTTCTTTTAAGGATAAATGGCATGCCATATATTGGTCTAGACTTGTTAACATCTTGATGCCTTGTTGCTCTAAAATTCCAGTCTATTTCCTATGGTCTGCTACAGACTAAAGATAGATTCCCTAAATTAACGTGCTTCCTGATATCTTGTCTTTGGGCAAGATGCATGCTTCATTACACAGATTTGTAACCTGTGCGTTCTATTTAAGAAACATTCAAGGTGGCATCAGAAGCAAAATTGCCTAGCAGATTGCCAATGGCCAGTGTTTTTATAAATAACAGCATCATGTGTATTTTTCCTTAGATAAGAAGCAATGTAGATTGGTAGAATATATTCCCTATGTGCCATTTTGTTGATACTACCTCCTTATTCATTGCTTTAATGCAGGGATAAACTTGAAGCAGAAAAAGAGAAGATCTAATAGGCACTTAAAAGCCTCTCCTCCCTAATTAAACATGTTCTCCCAGGCTATTTTAATTTAGAAAGAAATGGGCATTGGGACTTTGTTTGTATGCAGTATGTACATTTCCTTAAGCATGTTCTGTTCAACTGCCTTCCTCAAATGTCTAAGATTTCAATTCTCATAATTTCCAATTTTGCGTAAGTACTTTGGGGAAGTTTTAAACCAAATAAATAATTTGTGAGAAACTAAGTGATTAAGAAAGAACAAAGTTTTAGAAACAATCTGTTAACCTCTTCTTAGGGCTAAAGCTATATTTGTATGATTAAGACTGTTCCTGTTATCAAATATCAGAAACACTTAATATCTGGCACAATGACAATGTTCTGGACTACAAGCCTTCTATATATGGTGGGAGCAGAGCACCTGCAACTGTAGACATAATTTGCAGACCTGAGGATAATCCTTCATGCATCATGTCTGCAGATTATTTCTCCCTCCAGCCTTGGAATTGCTGCTGACAGAGAGCAATTGTCTGACTTATTATAAGAGCATTTTCTGTGAATATTCACTATACAGCTGCTGCTGAGTTCAGCAGTATTGCCACAAGACCTTTTTCCAGGAACCAAGGCAGGATATTGTCCAACTGACTTCTTTATTTTGACTTGAACTGTTGTCAGGCAGAACCTTTACAGACATTTGCTGTTTTTAGCTTATGGGAACTAGCACACAATCTCCAATAAAAATACAACCAGATTGGGAGCAGAGGGCAAAAGAGTAGAATAACTCAGCAGAATTGAATTATTCTAGCAACTGGAGGCAGGAAAACATGGAGCTAATTGAGTTCAAAATGGTCTGGAGGACTCTGGAAGGAATTGCTACCTGGAGTTAGGAAAAATTGACAAATTTCTGCTGGTCAAAGCCTTGTGGCAATTCTGAATGATTTTTTTTTAGCTATAATGTCTTTGCTGACCTGGAATGGTTTCCACCCCTCGCTTCTTCAATTCTGGGAAATATTCCAAGTAGAAGTTGAGGGCGTCATCGGCTGTGATGCTCTGAAATTTGAACTGGTTCACATATGCCTGCCACGAAAAGAAACTAGCCTGAATTACTTTGAGACCTTCTGGTTCATCTCTGGCCTTTCAGCCCTTCTTTATCAATGTCTCACAAACTTCCTTTGCATATAAGACTACCCTGCCTAATTCAAGTTCAGCTTACTTCTACCTCTTTGGTTTTAGTCTGAGAACTACATATCTCAGCTTTAAAAGAAACTCCATCACTGTTTCAATTTCCCAAACCCTTTAAAACTTGAAAAGCCACCTTTCCACGTTATCTGGAAGACACACTTGCTTACTTTATTGGCTTGCCTTTTCTTAAAACCAGCTAACACTGAAGACTTCCTATGCATAATTTATGCAGCTGACTAGAATGACTTTTCCTGGAGAGACGGTTTAAAAAATTTAGCTTGCTCCCCTAGCATCTTAGCTTTGCTTCAATCCAAGCTGTATTATAACAGCAAAATGAACTCTGATTTGCTTGGGAATGTTTATTTAACTGAATGGCATGATGCAACCATGCTCCAAAAGCTGTTGGTTCAGTCAGAAATGAACGTAGACAGATATGCTGGATCCGACATTCTCTTCACAAGTGGGCATGTGTTTGTAAAGAGCTGCTTAAGGAATTCCTACCACAGTATATGATTCTTATAGCACTCAGTTCCTTGCCCATTTTTCTCAGCAACTTGACACCAAAGGCAAACTGAACTTGGATCTGTCCAATCTCCTTTTAAAGCCATCAAATTGGTAACCATTGAGGTGACTGCAAATCTCATAGTGAATAATGTCTTTTACCCTCCTTCAATAGGGGAGAATAATCAGGCCGCTCATTGTCAAGCCAAAAAAGATTTTTTTAAAAATCCCCCCACCGTGCATAATTTTTTACAATTCTTTCAGATTCCTGGCACTATAATCATGTATCTCTAGCAAATTTTTCATCCTCTACAGTTCTGATCTACAATAGTCTAATCAGAATATATGGTGAGATACAAAGATCTGAACTGCATGCATCTTTCTAAACACAATACAAAGCAGCTTACTTTGAAAATACACACAGAGACATCTGCAAAGTAGAAACAAATTTCAGGTTAACACACAGTACCTGCAGAAAAGCATCAAACTTAGGTTGATCTCCCACAAGATGGGCAAGGTATGAGACAAAACAGTAGCCCTTTTCATAAGGAGTTTCATTATATGTATCTTCAGGATCAACACCTGAAAGGAACAAATATACAAGCTGAAAATAGCAAAACCAATCATCTTGATAGTGAAATAATCAAATATAGAATTCAGCATGGCAACTACTTAAGAATTATCTCTCAGTTAATATTCCCATAACTGATCCTCTTGAGAGAGAGATGGTTAAGAGACAAAGGGTTGGCTACCTTAAGAGCTACCTTAAGATGGTTAAGAGACAAGTCACAAAGGCCTACAATCCAGAGTTAACTATGGAAGCTATGACTTCTGGGAGTTGAAGTCAACACAGGAATTGCAGGTGTTGTAGTCCACACATATTAAAGTTGCCTAGTTTGCCTAGAGTGCCACACATATTAAAGTTGCCTAGATCTAAACACTGCTTTAGATCAATACAGACCTGGTCCGATTTGCACCCTGAGCTTGTTAAAAGGATGCTCTTCCCCAACATTGTCCATGTGCTGACGAAGCAAAGCTCTCCCAGTAGCAGCTTCCAAGGAAGTATAAGCAGCACCTGATTTTAGGGGAAACCAACAGGAACAACTTAGGTTATGAAGCCTCTGGCAACTGTCAAGCCAATAAAACCAAAACTGCCACTTTAGTGCTCTGGAATCAACTGTCAATCATAGTTATTTCATGATCATTAGGAGAGCAGCCACAGGGACACGAGAATGCACTGGTGCAACTTTGCCAGGCAAGGCAAATTCTATTGAAAATGCAATAAAAACAAAAGCCCTGAACCCCCTTCTCTCAATATGGGAATATATTTAACCATAATATAATTCAGGTTGCCAGTTCTCAAGGTAGATATCTAAAAGTTCATTGGGTGCATTTAAGAGGTATACAGCATCGTTCTTTTAGGCAGTTGAATCACTTAGATACAGCTTGATAATACTCCTTCTATTTAATGCAAAACAGAATTTAGATACTCTGGGAGCTGCCAGCCAAACATACCTGGAAGTTGCCAGGATGGAGAAGGCCAAATTATACCCACCACCCTGGACGTTGATTATCAACCACTCACCATAGAGTTCTGTAGAAATCCTCCTTTGGGCATACATGGTGAAACCCTCATTCAGCCAGAATTCCCCCCAATGGGCATTGGTGACCAGATTTCCAAACCAACTATGTGAGATCTCATGGATGATCACATCTGCCAGGGAACGATCGCCAGCCAAAAGGCAGGGGGTCACAAAGGTGATACAGGGGTTTTCCATTCCCCCAAATGGGAATGAGGGAGGCATAAACAAGACATCATATCTATCAAAAGCAAAAAAAAAGCATTAGTCAGGAGAATAATATTCTGATATGTTCTTATATACAACATTGCAAGGTTGAGGTTATCCTAGACCCGCCAATTTCAGTTAGCAGAATCCAAATTTGAAGTAAATTTATACTAGACTTCTCAGGCATTTTACTTTGCTAAGCTTCTGATGGTTGCACCAGTCCCATTCTCTTAAATGAGAAATGACTCTGCTGCCTTTTTAAAATTCTTCTCCTAGTACTCTCTCTGGGTATTTACCCAATGTTGTTGCACTGAGCATTTTGGACCAGAGATTTATATTGAGGTAGAACTGTGCAGCATTTCAGAGTCAAAGGCAAAAAAAGATATTGACATACCTAAACTTATTAAACAAAACCTAACTTTTCAGGGAACTGTGCTACAACTGGGTGCTATGTGAGCATCTCTGAGTGATGCAAAGCTTTCCCCCCCCTTGAAAAGCAGCTGACAAACGAAACAAGAAGTTTGATTCAAGAGATGGACATATAAGGCATGGATCTTTCCCAGATTCATCTATTCTTCACACCTCTTCAAGTGCCAATGGGTGGGAAGCACTGTTTTAAGGAGCTGCCCCAACACCAGACTTGGGGATGCAAGGAGCCCTAATTGTGTCCCCTCCCTTTTTTTGGTGAGAAACAGACATATCTCTTTGGGAAGATGGATGCTTTCCTGGGAATATTTTCTTTTTTTGAAACAGGTTCAGTAATGAAAGGGTACCTTTCCCATACGTATGGTCCAAATAATTTCTCTCCAGTGGTAAGAAATTCTTCAATCACACCGTCATACTCTTTCTTAGCAGCCTCAATCAGGCAGGGCTCGGCCCAGACGTGACTCCTGGGAGAAAAGCAAAAATGGCAGGGAGATCAGCCTAAGAATATCCTTAACCCTGTAAACAGGGAGGCCCACCAAAACACTGTTGTGCACCCTTGGATGCCAATGGAGCATATTCTGTATCAGACAAGAAGCAATGGAGCCATTCTAGCAGGAAACAGTCCCATTTTTAATCAGTTCCCACACAGAGTCAATATAAAAAATACAACTAAATGTAAAATGTGTCCAAAATGTCAGGGTCAGGCAGAAATAAGCAAAGTGCAACATGGTTTTTAGTTTGGAAACAGAAAACAATTATTTATTCTTCTTAAGTGTTGCCTGATCATATTCAGGGCCTGATGCAAATCTCAATTTGCGCATACATGCGCTCCCATTTAAAAAGGCTTGTACTGAATAATGCTGAAGAGCAAGATTATATTGTTGTTGTCACATGGTCCCAGGGAAATGTGTGGATGCTTTAAACAGCTGCACTCAGGAGCTGCATTTTTACCTCTGCAAGGTTTGCAACATCTATTCAGAATCGAATCTGAAGGACTATCCAAACCTGTTAGAGAGGAGTGGAATAAGAAGCCACTTTGAGAGACAAGGACAGGGGGAGAAGGGGTTTAAGGGCTTCTCCTTCTACTCCACTACTCCCACCTGATCACAAGAACAGCATTTGCTCAACTATCCACCGGTCTCCAGGAAAGCTTCCTGGGATTCAACTGGAGTGATCTCGATTATCCCTCTTGGATTAAGATGACATGTATCTTTGCAGTGGCCTTTTACCTTGGTCCCACTTCTGCTGAGACAATGTCCCCAACGACCAGGGCCACCAAATAAGAAGGGATAGGATGAGGCATCTCAAAGAGGAAAGTGTTCCCCTTCTGTTTCTCCCTGGTAACTGCACTCATCACAGCAGTGAAGCCCTCAGGGACCTAGAAAAAGGAAAAAAAAGAAAAACTGGGTAGTCTAGCTTTGGGAAGAAGGATTAACCTTTCATTTTCTTCTAGAAAAGAAAGAGTGAGGATTTTTTGCCACAAAAGGACAGAATATGCAAATGCTATTCAGGAGGTCCACACAAGTAAAATGCCATTGTGCAGAAGTCAGGATACAAAGCAATGTGTACAAAGCAGTGGTGGGATTCAGCTGGTTCTGTCCGGATCGCACAAACCGGTAGCAGTGACTGTGGGAGGCTCCTCCCACCTGCCCAGACATAATGTGCGACTACTGCATATGCGCAGTATTTGCGAACTGGTAGGTAAGGTAAGTGAATCCCACCTCTGGTACAAAGCACAGGAGCTAGCCTCCAGCAGACACCCCCCTCACACACATACATACCTATCAAAATCAGAAGTCCTCTTTTTGGAAAGAAGCTTGCAATGGAAGGTTCAAGAAGCAACAGTTATGCAAAAGAAAAGTAATAACTGCGGCAGTGAGTTCACACCAGGTTTTGAATACAAAATTAATATTATTTATGGTTTATGACACGGTTGTCAAACTCAATCACGTCACGTGATATATCACAATGTTTTTTGCCTTTGTGGAGCCGGGGTTGGTGTGGCCTGCATGTGATGCCTGTAGTCCTGGTCTATACCACCAGAGATACATAGAAGAAAATATAGCTTTGAAAAACAATTATTCTTCTAGTCTTGTTAGCTTGGTTTTGCCTTGTGTATCCCAGCTATTGGGGCATATTCAAAGCAAACAAGAAGAAACAGATTAAAATGATGCATGAATTCATGTTTTGAAAGCCCTGAGGGAAAAAAGTGAGAGACGGCATTTTATGTGTGTGTGTGTGTGTGTGTGTGTG
>JANHZT010000229.1:168596-181422 GCA_032468215.1 Stegonotus admiraltiensis
TTTTAATTGTTGTGAGCCGCCCTGAGTCCTATGGAGATAGGGTGGCATACAAATTATATTAAATAAATAAATAAATATAGTTTGGTCTCTAAATGTCTTTATGGAGTTTTCTCTTACTTCGTATCATTCTGCAAATGGGTTACGGGACTTTTATGATGCTGTAGCTACTAACGTGATTAATACACTAGAAGTCAAATAATGTTGATTTCTAGTGCACCTTTCCAAAGCAAGATTTCTTCACCCTTTATATGCCCATTTTAGCTATTTTTTTTTAAAAAATCTTAATTTTTTTTTCATAGCTATTTAAACCAATTTAGACCTTTCATGAGCAAGGAAATAACAGTCTTAAAATGCAAAGCAAATAGAAAATATCTATATTCTTGCTTGAATTACATGAGATGCTGCCCGATATAATTATAATTGTATAATCTGAGTCCCTTTTCCTGATCACTGTCTTAAACTGTGATTTCATAGAGTAAGATAATGATTATTGGAATAGCATCATCCAAATCAGTAGATTTAAGTTTATGATTACCAATTTTTTGGGTTAATTGTAAGCATGACTAAGCATGATTAAGACTGGATCTAACTTATTACTTTTAATTCTATGACTCTTCTAACATTAGAAAGACAATGTACAGAATACAGCCAGATTATTCTGTATATTTAAATTTTCGTTATATAATAAGATAGTGGATCATCTGAAATAATATTGATTACAGCATCATTTATTTATTAAATTTATAGGGCTACCCAGCTCACAAATATGACTTTGGGTGGTGTCAAATAAAACAGAATAATTAAAAATAACACTTAAAAATAAAACATAAATAAAATTAAAAGCATTGAAGAGTGTATTCACAATCTTACATATAATAAAGCCATTTCATGGGCTCCCCACTTTCACAGGGATCCCCAAGCCTGCTGATCAAGCTATGTCTTAAGGGATTTCTGGAAAATCATTAGGGTCAGAGCCAGTCTCATTTAGAGTGGATGATATTCCACAAGACAGGTGTCACCGCAGAGAAGTCTTACCTCCTGGATACCATCAGATGAAGCTGCTTAGTAGACATAAACTGTAACATGTTTGGCCTCCTGACTTGATGGGCCAAATACATGTAATGGGGGTGGGGTGGGGGATGACCCCTCCAATAACCCAGCCTTGTTCCATGTATGGTTAAAGGTCAAAACCAGCACTTTGAATTGAACCTGGAAACAAGCTGGCAACCATTATAGCTCATGAAGCAGATGTATGCAGTTGTAGGAGCAGACATAATTGTCCATGCCACCACATTTTGAAGCATCTGGAGCTTATGGATACTCTTCAAGGGCAGTTCCATGTACAGCGCATTACAGTAGTCAATTGGGCGAGTGACCAGTGCAAGGGTAACTGAGAGTAGTGCTTCCTGACCCAGGTATCAGTGCAAGTGCCACCTCCTCTCAACAGGAGTCATGACTCCAAAAGAATCCCCAGATTGCACACAGATCTATTTGGATCAATGCAACTCCATCCAGCAGCAATCATGGTCAATTACCAGATCCAGAAGGCCCTAAAACACAAACCAATCAGGCCTGCCAGGGGTCAGCTAAAGTCTCAGTTCCCCATCCAGATCCCAACAGCTTCCAAGCATTGTTTTGATGTTATAGCTGCCTTAATGCCTGTAATTCAGAATGGGGAAAGAGTAACATCATTTGGAAAATATATCATCATATAAATTTTCAGAAAATAGAGGTGTTTAGTAAAACTATTAGAAACCTTGTCATAAGAATGGAGAGATTCTTTGTTCAGAAGGCATTTGCATTCATTTTAATATACATAAATCAATTTTTATGAACCTGTGATTGTGGACACAGTAATGGCAAACAACCTGGGAGGACAGCAAATGCTGCAGCTGTCATATACCTAAAAGCTACTCACTCATATGTCATATGTCTAGGGTTTTTTTACGAAGTTTATTAGAATTCAGTGGCTCATGAGTCAGTCCCAGTCCATTATCTTTTGCTGCTTAGATTCATTATTGAAATTATTATGATAAATGAAAGCTTTTAAAATTATATTTCAGTTTTGTCAATAATTTTAGTTCCTTTTTTCCTTTGGTTACATAAACAGGTTCTGAGTAACAGAATTACTTCCTCAATCATTACAGGGAATTAAAAAGGTTCAAATCTATGAAATATAAGGTTGGAAAATATCAGCAGGTATTTCATACAGCAAATTGCTTGAATTTTTTTTTTAAAAGACCCTTTAACTGTTGAAATGAAGCCTTAAAAATACCCCACAGGAGCTGTTCTTTCAGCACTACCAATATAGGTGACTGAAAACTCCGGGCTCTTGAAAATGAAAAGCTCACCCATATTTTTTTTTGAACTTTTTGACAACTGAATTTTTATTAGAATTTAGCCCATGCCTGCCCACTTCTCTCTGCTTCTTTTGCCAGATGAGAAGAAAATAGAGTGTTGATTACTGTTATTTGTGATTCTTTGGAAATGATGAGATGTTGACTGCAGGCAGCGCATGTATCCACAGTTCCTTATTTGTTTGCTGCCTTTTCTTTCAGTATTTTAACAGCTGTGTGTCACCTTTAAAATATTCAAAATATATCCACATTTGCATCCTACGCATTCTCAATTTGGGTCTCATTTCACACATTTTGTCTGTGGAAAAATCATAGTAACCCTTAACTATTTGTACTCCAAAGAGATCCAAAGAAATGGCTGTATTGAAAAAAACAAAAGCATTTGTCTAGTCTGCACAGAACCCCTGTTTGTTATATACTTATTTAAAATAATGTCACTTTGATAGACAAGATTACTTTCAATGTTTGTAAACTCCAACACAGAGCATTCAGTGATACACAGAAGGGGAGGCAATAGGGTTAATGTAACGAGCAAATAAATTAGTCATCACCTCTTTTCACAACACTTTATATAAATAGTTGCACTATAAAAAGTACTTATTCATGTCTCTTGCTGGCTCTTTTTCAGTAGATCGATGGGGGAAGGTACTTAACAAGCTTAGGCTTGCTGTTGCTTTGGACAGAATGTTACTCAATGTCATTTGTTATTAGCATCAATGTTGCTCTAGAGATTTGCTCTCCCTTCATGTTGTGAGACTGTTCATTCAAGATTAAGACATCTGGATAGGGAGTGGGGTAAAAAAATAAGCATCCAGGCTGTAGAGCTTCATAGCCAACCATCATAATAACAATTGGTATGTTCTACTTGTAGAAGAAGACCAAGGCATGTGTGGATTGTAGCATGGTATAGATTCATAAGGATTTTTTTTAAAAAAAAATTGGACAAAGCATAATACTAAAAACTATGTAAAAGCTTTGTTTTTGTTTCTTTAAAATTAACTTTGTTACTCACTTGGAGCATTCAAGAGAACTTATGCCTATAAAGGCATATTTGTAAGGGAAAGTATATATCATCCAATTTAGGAAGATTTTTGCCATTTCTTTTGACTGGGAGCTAACAAGAATATCTGGAAGTGTGTCAGTGGTGAAATCCATATTTTTTTACTATTGGTTCTGTGGGTGTGGCTTGGTGGGCATGGTGTGGTTGGTGGGTGTGGCTTGGTGGGTGTGGCAGGGGAAGGATACTGCAAAATCTCCATTCCCACTTCACTCCAGGGGAAGGATACTACAAAATCTCCATTCCCACCCCATTCTGGGGCCATCCAGAGGTGGTATTTGCTGGTTCTCTGAACTACTCAGAATTTCTGCTAGCGGTTCTCCAGAACCTGTCAGAACCTACTGGATTTCACCCCTGAAGTGTGTGGATGCTTTTGACTGAAATTTAGAAATTTAAAAGTTCTATTTTCACTTTATTCTTTCTTTCAGATTGAATTGAAGCTTATCTCTTTGTCACTCAGATCTACAGTAATGGTGTAAATGAAGTATAGAGTCAGATATTTAACCATGTTTTGGAACAAGGAAACATTCTTTTGTCAGGTCCTGCTCATTTATAAATTTTTCTCAAACATGTTCTAATGGCACAATTGCTCCGTTGTCATTGTCAAAGCTTGTATTCAGATGGAGATAAAGAGAAAGATGAATATTAAACAGCAGAAAGAGATGTCAAAAATTAGGGTGCAGAGGAGGTCCATTTCAGGGAAAGAGTGGTAAGTGGGGCCATTTTGCATTTCTTTTGGAGAAAGGGAAAAAATGAGGGAATTCTTAGACTCTTAGAAGAGATTCTTCTATGTGCATTATATCCCTCTCAAGCAGGGGTGAAATGCTCCCAGTTCGGACCGGCTCGGGCGAGTAGGTAGCGATGGCGGCGGGCAGTTCGGAGAACCGGTAGCAAAAATCCCTGCCCCCATGCCCAGCTGAGCCGCGTGATCATCAGAGCCTTTTTTCCCTTTTAAATGGATCTGACGATCTGACAGTCCAAGCTCTGACGATCCCAGCTGAGTTGCCTGCCGATCAGGCAACTCAGCTTGGATCGTCACAGGCATTTGAAAGAAAAAAAGTTTTTTCTTTTAAATGGCTCTGATGATCCAAGCTCTGAAGATCCCAGCTGAGTTGCCTGCCAATCAGGCAACTCAGCTGGGATCGTCAGAGCCTTTTGAAAGGATTTTGTACATGGTTTTACATGTAAAAAATGGTTTTAAAAGTAAAAAAAAAATGGCCATGCCCACCCAGTGACATTATCCCCCTCTCCACCAAGCCACACCCACAGAACCGGTAGTAACAAATTTTAGATTTCACCACTGCTCTCAAGTCTTACTATGCTGTCTTATTGTGGCTGGGGTCTTCCTGAGTGGCATGCGCAAGGAATGTACTGGCGGTGCCTGCCAAGAGTATATGTTTCCACCCAGTACACCCAATGTTTGAAGGTCGTCCCAACTGCCCAGTTAAAACACGCAGGGCATCAGTGATACAGGAAAATGCTGGAGGTGGATGATTACTTTTGTGGCCGCAGAAAAGGCATCATTTCATACTATGTGGGAGAAAGTTAACATAATAAATTCCTGAATTTTATCAAGAAAACTCACATGAAACAAAAATATCTGAGTATATAGTGCCAGATAATGGACTCATCACATGAGATGAGACCCAATGTGCTATTGAGGAAGAACTCGGTATGAAGTTTGGAGCATAAAATGGTGTTCATTACACAGCTAGATTAAACAAACAAATCAGTTGAAGTCTGTTATTTTGGTATTATAATCAATGATTCATAGAGTATTAAGTAATACATTAATGTTATTTCTGTGGGAATCTTGATGCTGACTGAATAAGCACCAATCAAACAAAACCTGCTGAAGAAGCTTTTCCATGAGTCTGAAAATGGCATCAATCCTTTGGAACACAATCCATTGGTATTAGATCAGTGCTGGGGCCCTGCTGGATTACACAAGGACTTAAAGACGTGGCTCTGTTATCGGGCTTACTTGTGGATCTGGATGTATAGCAAAACTGGTTCAATGTTTATGTTACATTTGTTGTTAGAGAATATTAGAGAATATATGTAGTTCAGGGTTGAACAGTGATGTCGCAGTGAGATCGAACACAGAGAGCAGGTCTCTGCAGTCCTGTGCCGAGTTCTCCCCGTTGGTGGGCTCCAAAAGGAGGCAAAGCCATCTTGGAGGGGCAGTGAAGCAAAGAGGGATGCCCTGCAAGGTCACGGAGAGTCGCAGCTCTTCTGCTTAACCCGGGACTCATTTTCCCTCTCAGCCACAATGAGGAGAAGAGACAGCCTAAGAGGCTGCCATGAAGCTGGGACAGCTGATGACCACCTAAGCTTTGAGTTGGAGCGGATTTTGGTGAACAGTGTGGAACCGGATGAGAGGGATTTTTTTTTACCCCAAAAGAGAAATCTAGGATTTACTCAGAACTATTCAAAGTGGTGATCAGACACTTTGAGAAGATTACCAGACCAAAAGGAAAGAATTAAAGAGAGGGGAAAAAAGGGGGGGGACCCAGGTGTCACACTGTTCATGCATTGATATGTATATGTAATGTAAAATAAAAAACTTGATACAAAAAAAAAAGATTGAACTGTGGAATCCTTTGTGTTCTCTGAACTTGGTTGTTTTTCTATAGACATTTCATTACCCAACTAGATAAAATTTTCAGTGCTAGCCTGAGTCATGGATTTGAGGCGGATCACCATATACATTGAAATAATAAATACATTACCCTGAGCCATTGAGACATAACGATTTTAAGGCCTATCAAAATGACTACTTTACATCTAGATTAGGCAGAGCTGCATTCATCCACTTTAGCTAGAATTACCTTTCTGCTGTGATTACATCTTTTATGTGCTGGCTTCTTCCTTGTGCCACATTTATCCTATGAACTAGGTACAATCTTTTTTCTACTGAGGGTAGAAACTTGGTACGATTTTTTTTTCTCTGTTCTTCCTGAGTGCCTACTGGCCCTACCTACCATTCTGAACAGAGGGAATAGGAAAGACACCTTCAACCATTTCTCTCTATTAGAAGACAGAAATGTGTTTAGTTGACTTGGCTTACATTTCCAAAAATAATCTTTGGGTGCAGAGGACAATACTGTCCTGTTATCGGTATTAAAATAAGTTTTTAACTGTCCATCAATTTTCTTTAATATTAGGGAAGATGCAACTTGTTCTTTGTGTAGACAGCAAAACATCTTAGGCTAACTATGAGGGAAATATATTGTTCTCTGTAATACAATATATTCTATTATGTTCTATAATATTCTATTCTATAATATTCTATAATATAATAGTGTAGTGTAGTGTAGTGTAGTGTAGTATCGTATCGTATCGTATCGTATCGTATAGTAATACAACATAATCTCTATAATATAATAATATATTGTTCTCTACATTCAAGACCAATGAATGTAGAGAAAATTCTGATATTTAGTTCTGAAAGTATAAATCCTCTTTGTTAGTTATGTAGTTGCAGTGACAAAGAAGATATTCCTTTCACCATGATCTATGAGAGATTTCACTGAATACAGATGGGTCATAAAATTGGATCTGTAGTTGGAAATAAGGTCAGATATAAATCATGTGTCTTAATGTAGAATATTATCACCTAAAGTCTTCAGCTTTGTATTTCATGTGATTATGTCATTGGGAATAGTTGCAGAAATAAGTGACTGGGGCATAGTGTGGCCAGTTGACATTTGGAAAATCAAATTTTTGTAGTATGTATCTTTTCCAGAATTGTACTTCCAAGGTGGTGGCAGCTTCCCACGGAAATGAGCTACTGAGAATAGCGTCCTTGAAGTATCATGGGAAAAAACATTAAAATAAAATCCAGAGCAAACTTCCTCTGAGGAATTAACTCTCTTTCCTGCCCTTCCAGATGGAGCCAGCTGAGAGCCAAGATAGCAGCTGGACGAATAGTCTGAAATAGTGATAAGGGAAAATCAAGATCAATGTCGAAAATCCTTCTTTTCTTTTTCTTTTCTTCTCTCAGTATGGTTTGGTTGTTAGGGAGCCATTGATAAATTCCTTACACTCTGAGAAGTTTAATAGGGTGGGGAAGGATTAATTACCAGAAATGTTTCAATGCTTAGTGACATAAATAAGCATAGTTTTGGTGAGTCTGCCTTCCAGCTCCGGAGTAACAGTTTGGCAGGCAGTACAGGATCTTGTGCATGAAAGAAGGATGTTTTAGTCAGCAAACATCTGGTGAGAAATACAGCTTGAATTTTGAATCCCTGCACGTACAGAATTGTAACCTATGAGGAGTGATAGTTGTATAGGTTAAGGGTGAGGTGAATCTATTGTTCCCCCAGTAATTTCCTCTATTTTACATTCACTCTGGGTTGAAATATGGAAAGTTTTATTAGAATGAGTGGCAGGACAGATATTCCAGAGGGAAGCCATGTTGACACAACAAAACAAAACAAAACAAAACAAAAACTAGCGTCTAGTGGCAGCTTAAATTCTCCAATTCAAGTAAAACAAGATATCTGGTTGCACTGAAAATATGACGCTTCTGCTGATAATTATTTACTGAATATGGGGTTGGATTTAGGAGAATTGATACTTTTTGCTGTGCTTAACATAAAATCTAATCCACCATCTACTTAGTGAAAAATTCTAGTTAGTGGATTCTGCCGTTGTCAGAGGCAGATTATTCTGCTTCTCGCCTGCTTTACTCTCTGACATTCTATCTAATATTCACCCTGAATTATCTTTTAATGTTGACCTCTTGCTCCTTGCCCTGATTACAGTTTTAAAGGTGAATGAGATTACTCGGTCCTGTACTGTTATATCTTTTCTTACATTTCTCTTTTGCAAATTAGGTGTAACAATTCTTTTAATTGTTCCATATTGGACTTAGCTTTACTGATAATTTATCACTCTGGTAGCTCTTTTTTGAACTCGCTGTTTGTCCCTTGTAAAAATATGATTTTCAAAATAGGGCACAATGCTTCAGCTGTAAATTGGCAGGAATAAAATGGCATAGGAATATTAATTATAAAATAATAAATAACATATACCATGTTTCTCCAAAAACACGACCCACCCCCATAATAAGCCCAACCTTAATTTTTGGGGGTGGGTGGGTAATATTACCCCTACCCTGAAAATAAGCCTGGGGAATGGGTGTGGCCAACACGAGTGGCAGCGTGGGCATGGGGGGTGGCAACTGTCCGACTGCAGCTGCAGCCCTCTGGTCCCTTGGGGCAGCACAAATACCGCTTTTGCCCTTCTCTTTCTAGGCGCAGCAGTTCTGCTTGTTGGGCTGTTTCCCTGAAGCCGGCAGCTCTGTGGCCAGCTGCTTTGCTTTTTCCTCTTTTTGGGAGGCTCACTGGAACCTTTTTGGCAAACAGGAGGAAAATGGGGAGGGGAATTTTTCTCCAGTTCACCAAAAAGCCTCCATTCCAAACGCTGAAGGTTCGGAATGGAGGCGACGGTGCATCCAGCTCACCGAGTCTGGCCTGCTGCACCTCAAAAAAAGTAAGACTGCCTCAAAAATAAGCCCAAGTGCTTATTTTCAAGTCTAAAAGAAAATAAGACTCAGCCTTATTTTCTGAGAAACCCGGTATTTTCTACTGCCATCATTTTTACTTTTTTTTCCTATGAGGTAAAGTAGTTTTTCCACCCTTTTTTCCTCACTTAATATAGTTTTTCCAGCAGCTGAACTATTCTGACATACTTTCTGAATACCAGGTGATTTAGACATTCAGAATCTCTTCCCAAAAGCATGAGAGAAGGCCTCACTTAATTCTAAATAAAAGATCTTTTGGTTGATGATGCTGTTAAGGGAAATAAGTTTTAAAGTGCAGCTGCACTTTGACAGTAAACTTACATTCATTTCACAAGAACTGAAGTTATGAGATCAGTTACATGATGAGTGGCAGGGATATAAAAACAGCTCAGGGTGATTGTTGTACTAAAAGATGTCTTGAATTATTGCAAAATGTATATATTAAGAATTTCAACAAACCAGGAGGAATTTTGGAATGTCACAGAAAAGCTGCTTCACAGTTTTAAAATACAATGTTCTCATAATGATACTTTCCAAACTCAAAGAAGAATATAATGGGGAAAACACACATATGTATTTAGATACTTCTGTCAATTCTACTTATATGGTATATAAATAATTATTGCTTATTGGATAAAAAGAATTGTAGAGCAAACCTGACTTGTTCGTGAAAATAATCTGTTCAAATAGGAGAAAGATGGCAGCATGATGAAGAATTTAGGACTTCAATTCTACCAAATGATTGAGCTTAAAAACTGTCTAGGAAAAGTGATGGCTAACCTTTTCCGGACCGAGTGGCCAAAGTGAGCATGTGCCTGAATGTGCATACAGCAGCCCCCTGCACGTACCCCACCCCCATGCATGCATGCATACATGCATACACACACCATGGCCCCCACACATGTGCGCACATCCTCAGTGGTGGGATTCAGCCAGTTCACACCTATTCAGGAGAACCATTTGTTAACTTTATAAGAAGTTTAGAGAACCGGTGGTTGGAAGAAATCTTATTTTGTTTTTTTCCACTTTACAGGGCTAATCCTGAAAGGAAGGCAGGAAGGAAACATTCTGGTGTTATTTCTAGCCTAATCTTTATTGCCCTGCCTACAGAAACTGCCTCTCTGGTTAACCCTTATTACATTGTAACAGCTAAGGTGAAGCACCCATCAACATGAGCGATGTTGAGTTGGCCATGCCCACAGGGTCACATGACCACCAAACCACACCTATCCAGCTGGTCATTAGGGCAGAGAACCGGTTGTTAAATTATTTGAATTCCACCACTGCACAGTCCCCTGCATGCGCCCCACCGCCCATGCATGCATGCACGGGGAGGCGCCCCACCCCCTTGCACATATGCGGCAAAGACCCAAAGGCCAGCTGGACAGCGGGAGGCATGTGCGCATGCACTGCGGAGCTGAACTGGGATGATGGCTCGTGTGCCATCAGAGAGGGTGCTGCGTGCCACCTCCGGCACATGTGCCATAGATTCACCATCATGGGTCCATGAGTTTTTGGATCTGGCTTGGTATAATTTAGGACATGCTGGCTGGGGAATTCTGGGAGTTGAAATCCACACATCTTAAAATTGCCAAGGGTTGAGATACACTGATTTGGGAAGTATCTCAATTCTGTTATTCTTACAGCCCACAAAATATTGAAGTAAAGATCTAATCTTCCTTGACTACATTGCAAGACCCTTGAAAATAAAACTTGTACAAGATGCAACACCTGTTTGAAAATTGGAGAGGTCAAAAGAGGAAATTAGCACTGGATCTGGAAATGATTCCAATGGATCATTTGAGCAGCCAAAGAAAGATACCAGTTTCTACTGGAAAAACTGGATTCCAAGTCATTAGACTGTTTCCATGCAACCCTGCATCTTCCATTTCTCATTCATTTTCCATCTATGCTGATAAATAATGATGTGAAGATAGCTGCTAACACTGCATGATTATCCTTGGGAGTTCAGAATTTGTCTTTCATTCAACAGCAGTGGATATAAGTAAAATAACATGAGGGCTGACCTGGCAGCACGGAGGAAAATTATCCAAATAAAGTTTGTTCAGTCTGCCAGGCTTCCATGTTTTTATTCCCAAAGCTGACCTAAGAGAACATCGATTTCAATGAAAATCAATGTTAGGCCATGACTTTTTTGAATCAGTTCCAGTCACAATATTTGTGTTGGACAGCACCAACAACAAAAAATCATTTAGATGGATGGGTTTTAGGAAAGGGGCATAAAAAACAACATTCTGTTCAGTTGTGTCCTGTGTCACAATGCTGAAAGCCAAAAATCCAGCTCAAAAGAGGGAACATGCTATTTAGAGAAGGAAGGAACATTGGAGATCATCTAGTCCAGTGATGGCTAACCTTTTTGCCATCGTGTGCCAGGAGGAAGGGCGCTCCGCCCCCGTGCATGTGCACATGCCCCCCTCCATGCTCCCCACACTCCTGGCATACAGTGGCCCGGTAGGTCCGTTTTTCTCTCTCACCTGACTCCACAGCCTTTCTAGGAGTCTAGGGAGGGTGAAAACAGCCTTCCCCGCCCCCCAACCCCAGAGGCCATCCGGAAGCAGGAAACAGCCTGTTTCCCTACTTCTGGTGGGCCCAGAAGCCCCAAAAATCAGCTGGCCGGTGCGTGCATGCATGCCGGAGCTCAGCTTGCGTGTCCACTGATATGGCTACACGTGCCACCTGTGGCACACTTGCCATAGGTTCGTCATCACGGATCTAGTCCAACCGTCATCACGGATCTAGTCCAACTCCTGCTTGAGCAGACTTATATAACATTTCAGACAAATGGCTGTCCAGTCTCTTCTTAAAAGCTTCCATTGATGAAGCATCTACACAACTTCTGGAGACAAGCCATTCTACTGGTTAATTGTTCTCATTGTCAGGAAATTATTCCTTAATTCTAGGTTGCTTCTCTCCTTGATTAGTTTTCATCCATTGTTTCTTGTCGTGCCTTCTTTTGGTGCTTTGGAAAATAGGTTGATACCCTTGTCTTTGTAGGAGCCACTCAAATACTGGAAGACTGCTATCATGTCACTACCTAGTCCTTCTTTTCACTAAACTAGACAAACCCAATTCCTGTTCTTCATATGTTTTAGCCTCCAGTCCCCCAATCCTTCTGGTTGCTCTTCTCTGCACTCTTTCCAGAATCTCAACATCTTTCTTATATTGGGGTGACCAGAACTGGATGCAGTATTCCAAGTATGGTCTTACTAAGGCTTTGTAAAGTGGTACTAGAACTTCATGTGATCTTGACTCTGACCCTCTCTTAATGCAACCTAGGATTGCATTGGCTTTTTTGGCTGCTGCTGCACACTCCTGGATCATATTTAAGTGATCGTCCACTTGGACTCCAAGATCCTTCTCACAGTTACTGGCATTATGCCAAGTTTCACCTAATCTTTATAGGTAAAGATTATTTTTCTTGCCTAAGTGTACAACCTCTACATTGAATTCATCATAATTCAAAAGCTATACTGATTTTAAAAAGACATAAACATGCAGACCATCTTCAACGTACAACCACAGTTGGGACCTGAACTTCTGTCACTAAGCCATGCAATCATGAATTGAGTTTCACCCAACTTCTTTGCATAGTCATTAAGCAAATCATTGTGGTTGTTAAGTGAATCTGGCTTTCCCCCCCATTGACTTTGGTTGTTAGAATCCAGCTGGGAAGATGATCATGTGACCCCAGGACATTGCAATGGTCGTAAGTACATGCCAGTTGCCAAGTGCACAAATTTTGATCCCATGACCACAGGAGTGCAGCAACAGTCATAAGCAGGAAGATCAGATGTAAGTCACTTTTTTCAGCATCATTGTAACTTTGAACAATCATTAAATGAATGACCGTAAGTTGAGTAT